>VUQH01088988.1:0-14797 GCA_015106775.1 Etroplus canarensis | reverse complement strand
AGGAAAATTTGTTACTGCGGGGCATGCCGGGAGTGTGGTGTGGACCCAATTGCAGGACCACTGAGCCAACGTGATGTGCAAAAAGGTCTTTATTAAACTCAAATAATAGCAATGAAGTCCATGAACATAAATCCAACGTGAAGCGTGAAAAACCTGGAGACATGAACGGGAAGCACAGGGGGTGACAACCAGTACGACGAGAACTACAGAAGACGAGACTTAAATACACAAAGACAAACCAATGAACACACCACAGGTGGACAGGGCGGGGGACACCTAACAGAGACAACCAATGGAGGGAAGACAAGAGGACAGGGGCGTAACTAAGGCGCACGAGACAGGGGGAACAAAGCAGAGACTAGACAGGCTACCAAACTGAGACACGACCTGACACAGACAGAGACGAAGACCACTAACAAAGGACACAGGCAAGGCGTGGGGCAAGAAATGAAACAAACAGAACTCAAAACATACACAAAAACCAAACTAAAGGTGGACCATGACAGAATCTACGGAGAAATCAAGTTTATGAGGCGTACCATGAAGATATGGGAAAGAGTTGTTAAAGCTAGGTTATGAAGAGAGGTGACGATTAGCAAGCAGTAGTATCACACTTAATGCTGAAAAAGAGTACTACATGTGAAATGTTAACTTTGGGAGTTCTGATAGAGGAATATAGAGAAGATCAGCAGGAGCTGCGTTGTGTCTTTGTGGAGCTAGAAAAAGCCTATGATAGGGTGCCGAGAGAGGAATGGTGGCATTGCATGAGAAAGACAGGAGAAACAGAGAAGTATGTGAGGGTAGTGCAGGACATGTGTGAGGATAGTGAGACAATGGTGAGATGTGCGGTGGGAATGACAAATGGGTTCAAGGTGGGGGTGGGATTACATCAGGGATCTGCTCTGCGCCACTTTTTGTTTGCAATGGTGATGGACAGATTGAGAGATGAGGTCAGGCAGTCTACATGGACTATAGTGTTTGCAGATGACATTGTGTTCTGCAGTGAATGTAGGGAGGATGTGGAAGAGAGCCTGGAGAGGTGGAGGTATGCATTGGAGAGAAGAGAAAGAGCTGGAGGTGGCAGAAATGAAGATGTTGAGATTTTCACTGAGAGTGACCAGGATGGATAGGATTAGAATGAGAATTATCAGATGGACAGCGCAGGTTGAACAATTTTAAGACAAAGTCAAAGAGGCAAGGCTGAGATAGTTTGGACATGTTCAGAGGAGGGATAGTGGAAGTACTGCACAAAGGATGTTGAAGACGGAGCTGTCAGGCAGGAGGAGAAGAGGAAGACCACAGAGACAATTCATGGATGTAGTGAAGAAGCACTTGCAGAGGGTTGATTGGACAGAAGAGGATACAAGGGATGGGGTGGGATAGAAGATCCACTGTGGCGACCCCAAAAAAAGAAGAAAAAGATTGTATTGCTTTGGTTATTTCCTGTTTTACTTTGTTTTCTTTCATGTCCTATGCTTATTTTGTGTCCTGTCTCTCTTCCTTCATTGTCCGCACGTGTGTCTCATTCCCCTTCTTTTTCTCATTCCCAATAGGCTCTCTGCATGAAATAGTCCAGTCTTCCTTTTTGTCTGTTTGTCTATTGTTTTGTTTCTTGTGCACGTTTTCTGTAGTCCTCATGCTTTGTTAGTTTTTATTCCTCAGGAGGTTTTTTTTTTTTACCTTTTTTTACCCTTGTGGACTTCAGTTCAGCTTAAAATAAACCTCACTCTTTGGTTCACTTCATGTTCTGTTCTTTATTGGGTCCACTTGTGAGCTAAAACCCCAAAACATCAAGCTAATATGTGGTCACATTATGCACCTTTATCAGAGTTATATAATCCAGAGAATGAGAGTTCCTCTGTCTCTTCTGAAGATATAGTATGTCAAATTATTTAATACAACTGTGTTTCAAAAGATAAATAACCCCCTACAAAAATAAGGTTAGGTTGAATGTCAGTGTCAAGGTAAACAATATGTAGTATTTCAAAGTCTCACTAACTTGTACTGTATGTTGCTTTCATCAGGTGAAATGATGCTACTGATCAGAGCCCTAGTAGTCTGGTGTCCAGACACGGTAACATTTGCTGGGGAGGCTCCTTTTCATCAAACCTAGCGTCAACAGATGTTCCCATAGAGATATTCTTTGTTGGATTGTGGGCTTGAGGAATTAATAACTCCAAGTGTGTCTTCAGGAATATGAACATATTAATGAACTATGACTTGAACATTCATCTCTGCACCACAGCATAACAAACACAGCAACAAACCACAAATAATGCAATGTGTGACAAATTGATCTGTTTCCGCTTTACTGGCCTGCTACACAGAAAGCAGATTTCACATGGTAGCTGTGGTCAATATCTCTGACCTGGATATCCAACTGCTTTCCGACACCATCCATGTCAATACACAAATTCATTATAGATGCCCACAAACAAATGATGATGGTGATGCAGCAGTTGATCTATAAAGCTATTTTAAAAATGAAAAAAATAGAATTGACGGAGTCAGCATATGGCAATGATTTGGCATTTGACATCCAAATAACTATCAAACTTTAACCTCTTTGGGATCTTATTGCTTACTGAGCTGGATCAGTGAAAGTGTGTCACACTACAACAGCTTGAGTGCACTGTTGGAGGCCAGGACAACTAGGGCAGACAGATGAAACTGGGCAAAGCCAGAGGATAGAAACCAATGGGACTGAGTCTGACATGGTTCACTTATGTGTTTCCATTTCAGATGATGGTCCCAGGCTTGAGTTTGTACAGAAAGGATCACCAAAGTCTGTTCGAAAGAGGGGAAAGAAGAGGACTCATATGGCTACTTTGCGAAGACAGCAGACCAGACCAGCCTCAACTCGGCAAGATCGTGGTTCCTGTTCTTCAACTGCATCTTGCCCTGTCTTCTCTGGACCCTACAGTGACCATGAGGAAGACCCTCCTCTGCGTCGCCAATCCTCACCTTTACTCAAAGGCTCTCTTTCCAGTCTCAACAGCTCTGCCAATCTAAGTCCCAAAGGTTCTTTTTGCAGCCTCCAGGGATCTGTTCCATGTATCCAAGGATCTTTGTCAAGCCTGCATGGATCTCTATCCAACTTCCAGAACTCTTTACCCAACCTCAGAGGATCGCTCTCTCGGATGAAGAGGAAATCACTGGGTAGCCTGGACAACTCCATGCCTAATCCTATTGAGCAGAGTAAAAGCCCCAGCCTACAGAGTGGCAATGGCAGCTCTAGTGATGATGATGGCAGCTGGGATACAAATAGCTGGAGCTCAGTGGCTACTTGCCTGTTACGGACTCCTATTAAGCAAGACAGCAATGGACAATCTTTCACCACTGACCAGATAGCTTCAGCTGCTAAGGCTGAGGATGAAATCATTTACCAAAATCTTATCATTTCACGTCCTCTTTTTAAAGCTGAAAGCAATAGAGACCATGATCCTGAGAAGTCTTGCACAGTACAAAGGAAAGACACAGGAACCCAAAGTATGTCCTCATCTTGCAAAAATGCTTCTTCAGTCTTTTCTCACCAGCATGATGAGAAATCAGAGGACAGACGCAAGTTCTCACAGTTTCTCAATGAAGTGACTTGCAGGGTGTTAAAATCCAATGGAGGTCCTCTTCAGCCACCATCCATCCTACGACATTGCAACCCAACTCCTCCACCACCTCCACCATCAACTCCCTCTCACACACCACTACATTCAGCCTCAACAAATCCACCACCACCATCAACACTGGCAACAAACTTGTGGTACAGTCCAACCAGTTCGAACCTTCAGACCATAAAGGAGTATGACTCCAAGGACATCACAAGTTCCGTGCACCAGTGGAGCAAGATATTACCTAGCTGTAGGATTTTGGAGCCGAGAGAAGTCCTAAGAAAAGCAAAAGAAGAGAGTCAGTCATACCCAGAGCACAGCCCAGAGCTATGTACAAAAATCCAAGCACAACCCACTACTGGAAGACTTTATCTTGAGACAGACATTGACAGAGTGAGGCGACTTGATGAACTTGTAGCTAATGGCAACCTTGGGAAAGAGAGAAATGAGAAAGTTCTTGAAAAAGGTATTGGGAGAGAGACCAAGAGAGAAAACAGGACTCTGTGGGAGAGAAATGGAGGCTTGGGGATGGAGAAAGAGGTGGTGAGGGAGAAGGGAAAAGAGACCCATTGGGAGAGGGACAGAAGAGGTGAGAAGGGGAAAGCAAAAGACAAAAGGAGAGAAAAACCCTCCTGGGAAAAAGACAGATGGACAGAAAGAGGGAGGGAGAAGGAGAAGAAATTGGTACGTACCAGTTATGAACCATCTTATGCTCAAATGATGGCCAGAGGACGAAACAACCCCTGCCCTGTCTTCAGCTGGCCGGAACAGTTTCCTAGAATGTCCTATAGGTCTACTTCATTGCCAAGACCTCTAAATATCACTGTAAGTACACTACGCTTACCAGTCAGTTGTTCGGTTGAGTGGTTGGTTGGTCGGTTGGTCGGTTGATCTGTTGGTTGTTTTAAAAATACTAAAAAACTTCATTACTTAAAAATTCCAATTTACTTAGATCTTGCTGTGAGAGTCAATTATTAGGAATGTATAATGCATTCCTTGACAATGTAAATGGAAACATTATGTGTTTGTTTCTTATTTTCCAAGTATTTGGGAAATTTTGAATGCCTCTATTAGAGGCAGTGTTCAAGAAATGAAAATCTGGGGGTGATATGCAACAAGGATCTCATACTGCATTAAAATTGGAAAAACTGCAGTTCAATTTCCGCACCTTAAATGCTCCCAAGGGCCCCATAGAAATGCTACAGGTTTTCAAACTCTTCCCATCCACATGTCTGTGCACAGCAGTTGGGTTAGTTATGGTTCTTAAGCTAAAAGAAAGGTTGTGGTCAGGGTTGGACAACATATATAGACCAGAGAACATCATGTACCTACTGGACTCATGTGATGTTATTTCCTGAAATAAGCACATTTGATTTCTAATCTATTTAGGTGTCTCTTAACATCTCGGTTGTCCGTGGTTGCAGAATATCTCTGCTTTTATTAATATACAATAATGCGCCGTGGGGCCGGTGGTGTAATGGTTAAGCTGCTGGGCTCATGATCGGGAGACCATGAGTTCGAATCCCGGCCAGGCCACCACCATACCAAGGCCCTTAGGCAAGGCTCCAACCGCAAGTGCCTCTGTCCACCCAGCAGTAGAAATGGGTACCAGTAAAATACTGGGGATGTGGAAGGACCTGACCACCCACCACATTAACTAGGTCACAAGCACAGAGATGACTCAGCAAAAATCACACAGATTAAGATATTGTAATCTGTGGCAAGTAGCCATCTCTGTCACAGCAGCTCAACCTTGAGCCATCTGAAAAAAAAAAAAAGTGCCAGCTGCAGCTTTTGACATGATATGGATCACAGCTGGCTCTATGACAGACTGGTGACCTGTGTACCCTGCCTTTCGCCCTATGAAAACTGGGATCCAGCACCAGCATCCTCCATGACCCTGAATTGGATAAGCGGAAGAAGATGAATGAATGAATGGAACAGATCTGATTTAATGGGAAGCATAATTTTGGTGATAAATAATTACATCTTTATAAGCTTGTTTTCTTTAACCCTCTGAGGTTTAAACTATCATAGATGGTAAACCTTATCCTAACTCGATATTTTGGAGAAAGACTAAATAGACTTTTTGGAAAGAAAAAAAGAAAGTTTTTGATGTGTCTGTTACAACTGGCTCACAGGCCACAACAAAGAGTCGAATCACACAAACAACTTAATAGAGATCAACGGTTATTATTAAACTCAATAAAGAATGCAATGTGTGTGTAAGTCAGTGTCAGTAGTGTAAAGCAATGCATGAGTGAACAATTTAGTAAAAACAGAAAGTTATTATTCTGTTTTCTTAGCGTTACAATTAGGATTATGTTTATGGTAGGGGTCATCACCAATAACCACTTAGACCTCAGAGTGTTAAACAGTGAACAGGTTATAAAAAAACAGCAGAGCTTCTCGCAGTTTGATTTTAAACACAGTGAATCAGGATGGGGAATACAGATATACACCATGTGCACTTTGGATTTTATTACATAATAGACAGTTATTGCATCATGCACACTAACTTTATTTTGTGCAATTGTGAAGATAATTGCTGTGATGATTCTAAGAAATGATCGGTGTGTGTCATGTTTCCTCCACATGCAGTAAGGGTAAATGCAGATTGCTGGAAATGAGGAGCCAAATGAATAAGATTACACAAGCCTCTCATGATTTCACTCAATCTTTATTCAAGGCTTTGATATAATGTATTGCATCACATTCATCTTTGTTAACTGAATATTACTCTTCTCAGACTTATTCGATATGACTCATTTATGTTTGCTGTTTTGCTTAATTGCATCTGACACATCCCTCACTTGCCATACAAAACAAAATCTGCAAACATGATTATTTAGAATCTGAATTATTACGCTGCATATACACAGGAATGCTTTTGCAAAACATGCAGTTATGGCCCAAAGTATTTGGACATTGAAACAACTTTTGCTCTTTTGCCTCTGTACACCACCACAGTGAATTTTAAATCAAACAATCAAGATGTGATTGAAGTGCAGACTTTCAGCTTAATTCAAGGGGTTTAACAAAGTATTGCATTAACTGTTTAGTGATTAAAGACAGTTCCCCAGAGGCTCAAAACTAACTGGATGAACTAAAATAATTTTAAGTATAAGGGTTGCTTTTAAGACTCGGATGAAAGTCTTTTGCCGTCAGTAATGGGCTGAAGTCTAGAGCCCACCAAATGCTGTGTTTTCTCCCTGGAGATGCTCTGCCAGGCCTTCACTCCAGCTGCCTTCAGTTGCTGCTTGTTTGCCCTTCAGTTTTGTCTTAAGTAACTGAATCAGGTGACTGTCTTAGCAAGTGAATAAAAATATTCTGTTTGTTTATCTAGGGCTAAGGATAAGGGGTAAGTACTGGTCTGTTTGGAATGTTATGTTAAAAAATACAGCTGCCTTATTTATTGCTTATTTACTGAAATAGAGAAAGACTGCTTGAAAGTCAAACAATTTCACTATCTTGCTGGGGTGCTTGTGTGAAGGTAGCTAATACATGAAATATTTAAACACTTTCCCCATCTGTTTTTGTTGTGCTTTTGAGCCTCAGGCATAGAAATGCCATACAGTAATACAGCCTCCCATAGCCTGGTGAATTGTTTTACTAATACCGTGCTGCTAAATAGGTGAACTTTGACCAATGTCCAACAGTAAGGAAGCAGAGAGATGTTTGGGATGTTGCTTCCTGACTAGACTTATTCACTGGATGTCAGCTCCCTAGCAACTGTTCAGCCGATGAGTGGGAGTGTGTATTAAAACGAATACATTTTGTATAAAGAGAGGAAACTGCTGTATGGCAGCTTTTCACAGTTAGTGGCTTGCAAGTGCAGAGACAAGGTGGGTGTTTTTTTCAAGAAAGGAAGGAGAAAAGAAGGAAAAGTGTCCTCTGCAGTCTGGAGGGCAAGGCTGAAATACATATATTACATAAAATGTGATGAATTAAACACAAACTGAGATAAACTGAGATATGCGACTGTAATTTAGTTTAATTTGTATTAATATCTAACTTCATACATAATGATGTCTTAAATAATCATTTGAGACAGATCAAATCATTAATCATGTTTAAGATGCATTCTCAAAAGTTTAGGATGCATGTTGCATAATGCATAAAATTGAAATAAAAATCCAATGCCATGATTTGCAAATCTCATAAACCAGCGTTTTATTCACAAAAGAACACAGAAAACATATCAAATGTTGAAAGTGATACATTTTACTAGTTCACCTAAAATACTGGCTCATCTTGAATTTGATGGCAGCAACATGTCTTAAAAAGTTGAGATAGAGTCATGTTCACCACTGCACATCATCCCCACTTCTTTTAACATCAGTCCGTAAATGTCTGAGAGCTGAGGAAACCAGGTGCTGGACGTTTGGGAGAGGAATCCCATTCTTGTTTGATATAGAATTCCAGTTGCTCAGCGGTCCTGGGTCTTCATTATGGTATTTTGCATTTTATGATGCGCCAAATGTTTTCAATTGATGAAAGGTCTAGACTGCAGGTGGGCCAGTCCAGCACCCATACTCTTCTACTACAAAACCATGCCTTTTTAATAGCTGCAGTATGCAGTTTTGCATTGTTTCCTCCAAGACCTTCAGTGAAAAAGATGTTGTTTGGAGGGGAGAATGTATTGCTTTGATACCTGTATATACCTTTCAGCACTGATGCTGCCTTTCTGGATGTGCAAGTTGCCAGTACCATAGGACAGATGGTCCCTCTCCTCTTTATGCTGGAGAATGTGGCATCCGTGATTTGCAAAAAGAATTTCAAACTTCAGTTCTTCTGACCACAGAACAGTTTCCAATTTGCATCAGTCCATTTTACATGAGCTCTGACCCAAAGAAGACTGCAACATTTCTGGATCAACTTCACAGTTTTTACCTGCATTTGTAGATGGCATGACAAACAGTGTTCACAGACAATGATTTCTAAAAGTGCTCCTGAGCCCATGCCATGATTTCCATGACAGAATCATGCCTGTTTGCAATGCAGTGCTGCCTAAGGGCCCTGAGATTACCAGCATCCAATACTGTGTTTTTGGTTGCATCCCTTGCGCATAGCAATGTTTCCAGATTGTCATAATCTTTTGATATTACGCAGTGTAGATGATGGAATATTCAAGTCTTTGCAATTTTATATTAAGGAACATTATTCTGAAACTGCTCCACAATTAATAGATGCAGTTTCTGGCAGATTGCTGAACTATCTTTACTTCTGAGAGGCTCTGCCTCAATAAGGGGCTACAACCTTTTTGAGACATGTTGCTGCCATCAAATTGAAGATAATGTAGTATTTTTCAGGAAATAGGAAAATGCCTCACTTTCAACATTTGATATTTTTTCTATGTTCTTTTGTGGATAAATTAACAGTTTATTAGATTTGCAACTCATTTTCTTGTGTTTTTATTTAAATTCTATGCAGCGCCTCAACCTTTTTGGAATTGGGGTTATACATCATAACCTAGTAAAAGCAAGCGTGGCTTCTTGTGAATGACCTGCGTATTTGTATGTGAATGGCAGACATACTACTGAAAGGTAAAGGAAGGCTATTCTAAAATATAAATGAAAATAATGCTAAAAAAGTATACAAATGATATCAGATATAATCCTAAGAAAAAAGTCCCAAGGTTTCTAAAGTTAATGTGGTTAGAATCAGTATTTTCTTTACTAGATATCGTTTATGAAATGCCAATGTGAAAACGACATGATAATGCAAAAGAGGAAAATCAGAAAACAAAGAATTCTTAACCAAATCAGTCATATATCACAGGTTTATTTTTCATATTTTGTTTAGCTGTTACAACTTTATGATTCCACCCCAGTGGTTGGTGTTAGGTTACCAATATTTAGTTATGAACAATAAGTGAAAAATACAAAATATTTTAATAAATACTTCTGTTTACTTGTGGTAACCAGAATCTGGTTTAGTGTTGCTGGGGCTCTTTTTGTTTACATTTTCTTTTATGATTTACCATAAGCAAATTAAAAGTTAACATTTTTTATTTTTCACTGAATGAATGCACATCCATGTGAGCTGATTATCATTCAGTGATGCCTTCCAGGAACGCCAATTCTATCCTCCTCCCCCTCTCTCCAGGCTTGCCCTCTCTGCACAGAGGGATGTTGGGATGGAGGGATGGACAGGGGGGGATTACTGAGCGTTGTCTCATTCAGTAGCTGTATGAGTCATCCTGCTGTATCATTCGCACTGTTTGTAACACCCACACAACACAGTGAAGCACAATATACACATGCACACAAATACAATCTCTACTATGTTGAAGCTGTGTACCTGTGACATTTATTCTATTTTGCTGAGTCCTCACTAATAAGGCTGATGGTAGCTGCATGCAACATGCAAGCACACAAACACCTGAAAGCACACCAACCTCCTGCAGCACTAACAACACAGAAAAATCAAAATATATGACTAAAATTGTGAATGATTTATGAATGCAAGTGCATGCATTGCCCTGTTGACTCTAATGGAATGATTGCATGGGTAATTTTTTCTGCACCATAGAATTAAGTAAAAATGTAAATAGTACATTCTCCTGTGAAATCCTTGTTATGCAAAATGCATGTGTGAACAAGAACCTGTTAACTTAGAAGGACATGATGCTGTAATGCTGAGTATGTTGATTGTGGCACCTACAGTCATTTGGTTTATATCAGCATAAACACTCGAGCTTTTGTAAATAGAAGCTGCTTGCCTCCACAGAACTCTTGTAAAGCCTTGTCATTTTTTCACAATTTTGTACAGATTAAAATAAAATCTAATGTGTTCATTGGTGAGTTTCATCACCGGTCAGACAGATTATTTATTACCTTTGGACATGAAAAAACTAACCGAGTCAACCCATTTCCAGTATTATTCCCTCCTGAACAAACTGGCAGCTAAGGTAGCTTCATCTGCATTTACCTTCAGAACATGTAAGTGGTATCAAGCAAGAAATCTAAGAGCTTTTCCAAAAATGTCAAATTATTCTTTTAAACTCAACTTCAAACATTTTTAGTTTTGTTTACCATTTTACTTCTTTGTACCTAAAACTTTCCATTTTTTCTGGTTTTTCTTTTAACAACCACAGTCTGCAAGTCTGCCTCTCACCCTTGGGCACTTTCTCTCCATTTCTGCAGCACACAGCATTTTTCTTTTGCACTGTTAATCTGTCATTTCTTGCTCTGCCTCCCTCCCTCTTTCACTTAATGTTCTCAATACTGATACAGTATGTGTTTTGACAGTGAGAAATAATGGATATATATTTGTTTGCCGAGACATAGCCACTCTAAGAGCTCGTTAAACACCAGATAAGAGGTACTCCACAGCATGCAGTGGCAGCAGTGGCGCCAGATAAATCTGCTTGATAAATATATCTAATCTTTTCACCCTCTTTTCTTCTCTTCCTGCCAGGAATCTGATGGAGAGATGCAGCATGACACCAGGTTAGCCACTTTCACTTTTACCTCCTCTCCTCCCAAGCAGCTACACCTCAGCCACACCTCTCCTCTCTCTCTCCTCTTCTCTCCATCACTACCGTAACCCCTCCTTTTCCACCACACCTCCTCCTGCTCCATTCAATTCTCAGCTCCCTCTCTCATTTTCTCTCTCCCCCTCACTCTCTTTTTCTCTCTCTCTCTGCCTACCAGCCCTGTCTCCAGTCAGAATTAGAGGAGTCTTTTTCTAAATGCATGCTGCTCTGAGGGGATGCACAGGCACATGAATGTAGTGATTTTATCTGCTGAAAATGAGGCGAAAAGCAAATAAACGGTAAGGCAAGGAAGGGAAGAAGTGCATGCCTGGTTTCATTAGTGGCTTTGAGATAAGTGTGTGCAGTTGCTTTGCTACACTTGAGAAAGTAATGACTGTTATGAGAGCTCTTCTGTAGCTGTTGTGCCTTTCTGTTCATGTGTTGCACAGTCTGAGTGCTTGAGAAAAAGGACTGTGTAGACTGCTCTGCATTCAACAGTACTGTATGTTTGGAGAATATGAATACATGTTGTGCAGCATGTTGGAGTAAACTGAAGCTTTTTGTGTCTGGGACTTGCTGCATATAAGGAAGTGAGGTTGGTCTTGATTTGACTGAGCTGAAGTAATTTTGTTTTTTAGGGTTTGTTTGTCATTTTGGTTATCGACTTGCTGTCATTTGGATTTTATTGGTGTGAGAATAATGAGTTACCAAATTTTTTTCACAGCCCTCAATTAACTCTCATATTACTTCACTGGGCAAAAAGATACCACAGAGAGGCAATTATGGCCGAACAAGTACATCATAAGAAAGAAAGTTGTTCTCATTAAGCCAAACTCCTCACCTTGTACAGATTAAGAGTAAGAGAGACAACACAAGATGGAAGAATCCATAATTACATAGTTGATGAGTTGAGAAAAGATGTGTGATTACTTTGTATTTTAGGGAGTAAATCCTAAAGTCTTTTGCTATGCATTGCCTTTAGGTGGCATGCTATAATCAGCATGTCAGCATAACATGGTCATAGCGTCTATAAGTTAAATTTGCTTTCAAGTCCAGTTTAATCTCCAGCTAGTGATGAAACATTGACTTTAGAGATGATCCCTGCTTCCTATAACATCGTTAAAACAAACAGGACCTTGAATAAAGTGCTGTCAAGGGGGAAACTTTAGTTCTTTGAAGTGAGTTTGAAACCTCCTGTACAGTGCAGAGAGCTTTAATTAATCTGGTGAAAAAACAAAGGAAAAATAAACAATGTGTGAAAACCCTCATGTCACTTTGAACCATGTTAACTTGTAATTAATGTGCCATTAACTGAAAGATGTCACTTTGTATTTACAAATGGTATCTAGTGTACTACATAGAATAGAACATTTGGTATGTTTACTCAATATTCCTTGTCATCAATACATCATACCAACTCAACTTTAACACTTTTTTAGAATAATTCATTCTAGATGGCTTTTTTAATTAGGATTTAGTTATTTTATGCCCAAACACTTAATGGAAACCTTTAGTACTTTTTTACTCAAATATTTACTCAGTGTGCCATTTATTTTTGAAACTTTTTGTTCAAGGAAATATTTGAGGAACCACAGTGGGCCTATATACCATGAAGCCTTTTACTGTATCTATTCTTTGTTGCTGCTGTCAATATATATATTATTTTAATAAATTAATCATCAATTTCAACAAGTTTGGAATTAAACTTAACTGGTTTAATTTCAAGAATATTTTCAGATACAGGGGAGCAAATTAAACACAACAATATAAAAGGTTAAAGGTTAAATTGCTAGAATTAAATCCCTCTTTCACATAGCAACATTTGACAAGGTGTGCTGCTTAACTTCAATATTTACTATAAAATAAATTCAAAATGTAGCAACACAATGGATTGCCAGCCAAATAAATTAAAAAATTAAACAGTAATCTAAAGTTTATTTGTACTTGACAGGCCAAGGAAACGGTTTGGTTTTTCTGAGGGACCTGTAAAATACAACAGTTGCCACTTTTTCAAAGCTCATTGTTCTTGTTTGCCAAGATGATGTGGTCCATCTGAAGAGTCATGACAACACATGTGCTGCAGACACAAAACATGCTTCCCATTTAAAAACATTAAATTATATTGATTGTCACAAAATTAATTAAAATTGTCATCTATGAACATGAACAATTAGATTTCATTTCTCAATTTACCATATGCCTTGGATATATTCTATCCCTGCCGGAAAATTACATCAAGTATACCATACAATGATGGATGCATATAACAACACTGGACCAAAAGTTTCAAATAATGAGGTAAGCACTTGTGCAAGTAAGCCCTGTGCGTCAAAGGCTCAGGCTTCTCACCTATTTTTTATTTATTTTTTTTTAACTTTTTTACTTGTATAATGTCAAAGAGAGGAAATATTCTATGTTTTCTATGAGTAAACAGTCCTATAATCCTGCTGTTAAAAGTTTCGGTTTGCAAGGCCCAGCCAGTTAGAAGACGATTAAAGGTAGGGTGGAAGAGAGGGAAACTTGAAGAGAAACAAGATAAAAATGGCCGTTTCAAACAGACGATGAACTGAGAGGCTGCACCAAGGCACAGTATAAGATGAATGCAATATGTTTTTAAAGTAAATCATGCAAAACTCCTCTAGTACAACCCAAGAATAAAAATGGGAAACTGGAAATGAGCATAATGGGTCCACTTTAAATGAATCTAAAGATGAAATTAATAAGTGTTGAAGGCTGTCCAAACAAACCATCAGTTCCATCAACCCTCTGCAGCACAGCGAGCTCTGCTCCTTCTCAAATGATTCTTGTCAAAGATAATAAACCAGAGCTTATCACCAAAGACTGTTTTGTTTTTCACGTGTAAGCAGAGTTAAATCAGCACCAGTGAAACTGAGATCATTGTGCACTGGCAAAATCTTTCAAACTCCCTCATGATACATGAACAATATATGAAAGAATGAGCATAGTAACTTGTAAATGTCACGGCGAGACATGCCGGGGGTGTGGTGTGGACCCAAAAGCAGGACCGCTGAGAGGACGTGATGTGCAAACGAGGTTTATTCAGTACAACCAAAAAGTCCAAAACGTAAATCCAAAGCGTGAACATGAAAACCTGGAGACGTGAAGGGTGGCACAGGGGAACGAAGACAAATGACGCGACACCGGACAACACAGATGACGGTGCTTAAAAACACAAAACAACCAATGGACACACGACAGGTGGACGGGGCAGGGGAAACCAGACTGAGGACAACCAATGAATGAATGACAGGAAGACAGGGGCGTAACTAAACACGCTGAGACGGGGGGAACAAAACAGGGACTGGACGAAAACCCAAACAAGGTGAGACCAGATGCAGACAGAGACGGAGACCACTAACAGAGGAGAACAGGCAAGGCATGGGGCAAGAAATGAGACAAACTGAACTCAAACAACACACACAAAACCCAAACTAAAGGTGGACCATGACAGAGTGGTCTACAACGGCAAGATTCACCTCTTCTCAACACCACAGGAGGCTGAAGATTTCTACAAAAGCATCCCACAACCACAGTAGTCTGTACAGGTAACGCTGTGTGTAGATTTAAACGAGGCGCCATAAAGAGCCGCTGCATTCCTAATTAAAACCTTTAAACACCATGGTGAGCGGCAGCAGGCGCTAATTGATTATTAATAAGTCTTTTCTTAGTGAGAGTTCAATCACAAAGATAA
>VUQH01088987.1:46941-66800 GCA_015106775.1 Etroplus canarensis | reverse complement strand
GACCATCGATCAAACAACCACCGATCAAGGCGCCACTGATCAAAGGCCACTGATCAAAGACCATGAGTACCATTCACAGAGAGCTGGGTAATGGCTGCAATCACAGCATTGCAAGATGGCGAAAGATGTACCCTTAGGCCCCCTCCTTGACTCAGAGACAGTTGGCATCTGAGGTTGAATCTCAGGTGGTTCCTGTAATCAGCCATCTTACTTGCTGTTTGTTCATACTGACGTACAAGCTTTAGGCAATCATTGCCAAAGTGGGTTAAAACGTCTTGATGCATGCTCAATCATCCAGTTGTTAAAAGAAGAAGGGATGCTACATAGTGGTAAACATGGCCCTGCTCCAACTTTTGAGATGTGTTCCCATCAAATTCAAGATGAACCAGTACTTTTCATGAAATGGTAAAATGTCTCTCTTTCAAAATGTGATTTGTTTTCTATGTCCTTTTATGAATAAAATATTGGTTTATGAGACTTAAAAATGATTGCTTGTTGTTATTAATATTTTACACAGTATCCCAACCTTTTGGATTTGGGGTTGTAAAAGAGCTTAAGGTAGTAAAATAGTAACTATTGCTACTTAACTGGGTTAGTTAAACTGTTAAAATAGCTACAGGATTCTAACAATAGCATGTTGATTTTCAGCTGGGAAAGCCAATGGTCTAACCTGCTCTCCAGCATGTTTTTACAGTGGTCACAAGAGCAAAGAAAGGCTAAGTAAACTTTCTCTTAACAAGGCTCTTCAGCACCACCTACTGATGCTTATTTAACCAGTGAAGTATTTCTGCTCTCTGACAAAGTTCACTGAACTAAACCCCAAGCTGCTTCTTTACAATACCACTTAGGGCAAAAATGGATTAAAAATCTATGTACACTATCTATACACATTCACCTTCATTCAAAAAGTCATTAAATGGGGAGGCAGGTCCCCTATAACTACAGCAGTTGGAATATATTAATTTTAAAATCGACATCAACATGTACCATTTGAGAGATTTTCTTAAAGATAGATTATCTTGATTTTTTTTTGTTTTGTTTTACCATACAAAGAATCTCTAAATCTTCTTTAAAACTATAAATAACCATAAAATATCTTTCATACACTTTCTAATTGTCATTTTCAGTCAGGCTCCAAAATAGAACCAAAAAAGATAAAATCCAGAGGTTTCATTTATGCTTGTCAACCGTTCACTTCTCCAGTGTCAAACTGCGACATCTGATTGAGTTTTACACACACAGAAATTACTCTATCATAACTACACCACCTCAGAGACTTTAGAGGACCACAGCTGGCTGTTTTCAGGGAAAGCTTTAGAAAATACATTCATCTGACCCGAGCACATTCAGACAGCAAAAGCTGTGTATCCATGTTTAGCAACCTGGGACTAGTAACCTATAGAAAGGTTTAAACACAGCAAGTTGCAAGTATGTCATATGCTAAGTATACTGAGTTACACAAGATAGTTTTAAAAGGTATTATATGTAGCATTTTCCATACAGATGAGCTTCTTCTCTTGACACATGTACTACTTGCTCCCAATTTTAGGAAGAATAAAGTGAGAATTGCAGTGTGCATTTGCAAAAATTTCTTGTGAAAACAAAGATGTGCAAGTAAGTAAAGTCCAATATGTATTGTCCCATCCAAATACAGCTAAATAAAATCACTGGAGTTAAAGAAACTGTCTGAGGAACAAGAGACTTTCTGGCTGTGGCTCAAGAGGAAAGACAATGTGGGACAGTAAAGGATCTTAGGGCTCTGCCCCACCACCCAGAGATGGTCTGGGATCAAAGGGGGTGAAATATCTGTGAAGGGTGGCTCCCAGCTGCAGCTAGCCTGGTGCGTCATGCCGCAATGCCGGGCCTGTAGAGAATATCTGCTCTAGCCAACCTCAGCTCAGCCAAGCACATAAAGAAATGTTAGAGGTGAATAGTTTCTTCCATTCTTGATGACAATTATAAAAAGGCCCCTCAATTAACCTTGCTGAAGCCATGGGTGTATGCATGATTACATACCATTATCGACAGGGGAAGGACTGTTGAACCTACACAACAATTTACACATTAAATTTTGTTCTAGAGCAGATCATCAGGTTGTGATTTAGGTAAAGTATTGCAAGTGAATTTAAGTGGAAAATAGTGGCATATATTTATACTGTAAAATGTTAAACAACCTCCACATGTAGCGTAATGAGGCTGTACCAATGCCCCAAACCTATCAAATGTAATCTGTTTTTTACTGGTACATTTTTTTTCTCTCTTGTAAATTTAACATTTTTACTTTGGAGATAACAACCCTACCCCGACTCCTTTCCACTCTTTTCAAAAGGTAAAATACTTTATTATAAAAATGCTACACAGAACACCTTTTAGCACTTTTACTCACTGCATGTCATTCTGATGATCTGTATTTTAATCTTGCCAGTCTTAACAAGACTGTTTGACTACAGTATACCCAAACATATAACAAGTATTGATCAGCTGATGAGAATCTAAGTATAAGTTTCAGTGGAAAAACTAAAACGTAATGCAAAATCCTGATTCAGCATCTTTTTTGAAAATTCATGATTATCCTCATGTTGTGTGTGTGTGTGCTGTCAGGATGGTTCAGATGGCAGTTTCCCTGTAACATCTGGCTTTTTTGCATAAAATGTTGAGCAGTAAAGAATCCCACTCTGAATGTGGTTCAGAAGTTTTTACATGTCTTGGTTGTCCTCACTCTGTAGTGCCTCTGAGCTGGCTGGTGTGATAGAGGGGCAGTGTTTTCATCATCTGAGCTGAGCGGGTGGGTGTCAGTGTTTTTGCACGGGTTCCTTCATTACCCCGTCTCAACTGTAGCCAGGCATCAGCCAAAATTCTGTGAACAACAGAAGATCATAAAGGTCATTTAAATTAATGTTACTGTGATAAGAAAAAATATAGTTGATGGCTAGAGAACAAAAACTCATAAAAAGGAGTAGTGGAATAATTTGATACAATTTGTGATGACAATACACTGAATTAAAATAGTTGAAGAGATATGATTTTAATTTCTAGCTCAACATTATTTTTTCTTGGACTATTCTAGAGTCTCTTTGCGTGAGTCAGAGTTCAAATCAATCCTCATTTATCTAATAGTGTGCCTTGGTGCAGCCACTCAGCTCCCCCACTGCCTGAAATAAGCCATTTTAAGGCATATCCCCTTTTGTTAACATCATAAAGAGTCAAGAGTAGAAAGCCAGAACATCAATGACGCGGTAGCTTCTCTGACTTAAGATCCATCACAATTCACAGGTTACTGTAATGTGTGAAGCACAGAAAGAAAGTGAAATGTTTTCTTATAACTGATTGGCTGTATGGCACATGCTGAGAATTAAACAGTCATAGCCAGAAAAAATTAAGCATGTTACCAACACATGAAAGTATTTGAGTTCAGGAGTATTATGGCAAAATGGTCAGTAGTAACCATGGCCAAAAAAGCACGAAAATATGTGAATGCATCAGAATGTCATAGCACTGATCATATTACTAATGTTAGCGTAACAGTGGTAGGAAGGCCGCAATCATGCCTTCCTAATGTGGGGGTCAACCAATAAGACCACTCCCTCCCTCATATACAACTATGACCCTGAACATCCATCCATCCAACCATTGTGTGCAAGTTTCACCAAACTCTGACCATTACTCTGGGGGGGAGCACTGTTTTTTGAGAAAATGCAAGATTGATGTCAAACAACTACTGTGACCTTGAGCAAGTTTCATTAAAATCTGACCAAAGCTCTACACGGAGTGGCTATTATTATAAATTGTGGACAGACAGACAGACGAGGCCTTAGCTCATCAGTCTTACAACCAGATGAGCTAAAAAACTGTTTTTTTAAGAGCAGTCTGAGGCCTGAGCTTTAGCCTCAATGCTATTACTTTTATGTAGGGTGACCTCATTATTTGAAACTTTGGCCATATTTATTATATTCTTTAAAATATACAAATTTGAAATGTATTTTTTATTGTTAATCTTTTTATTCTTTTACCCAAATTTTCTGTTGTCTCAATTGTTTTCATGTGTAGATTAGAAAAGAAGAGCTCAAATAAAGGGTAACAATGCATTTCATTCAGTCATCTTCTTCTGCTTGTCCAATTCAGGGTCGCGGGGGGCGCTGGAGCCCATCTCATCTATCATAGGGCGAAAGGCAGGGTACACTCTGGACAGGTTGCCAGTCTGTCGCAGAGCCAACACAGAGAGACAAACAACCATTCACGCACACATTCACACCTACTGTCAATTTAGAATTGCGAATTAACCTAACCCCCCATTGCATGCAACAATGGATTCATTACCCAAATTAACAAGACAGGTTTGAATAGCCTGTCAAAAAATTGTATGAAAACTTCAAGACTAATTTGAAGGCTTTAACCATTTTAAGATGACAGTTTTGGCCAGCTGATTCTGGGAAAAGAAATTAAGTTGAATTTTACCTGAAAAGCATTAAAGGCTTCAAATCCAAATTTAAATTGGCCCCGAATCAAGCCTTTGGGTACATCATTTTTAAAATAGCCTATGGAAAGCTGCACTATATTGTAGTGTAGTATAGCCACAGTATGTTGTAAAAACATAGTACTATATTGTGCTATGTTTTTACAATTTTACAATATTGTTCCTGTTACACATTATAGTAAATAAGATAATATTTTAAAGTGTATTACTTACAGAACTGGATTCACCCTCTTGGGTCAGCATGTCAATCCCTGCAAGTTGCTCCAGTATAAGGCTGCTGTCATTCCCCTGCACCAGCAAGTTCATAACAATAACAAAAAAACAAAAAAAACAAAACACAATTTCTGGATCAAGACCACTCAAGATAAAAAGAAGTAGATGGCACAATGTTTCCCTTTTTCCTCCCCACCTGTTCTATATTCATGGAGCCCATGGAGCTCATTTGTCCAGACATCGAGTTTATGTTGCTGCCATTGCTGCCCATGGCAAGGTTCATGTGGTTGTTGCCACTGTACATTTCCCCGCTGGGTTGTGTGGAGTACTGAGACTGAGACTGCTGGGAGTACACACTGAAAGAAGACAAGCTGAGTCAAATAGGATAAAATATTCTCAAATAAGTAAAATCACTGAGACCCATTGTGCTTTTCCTCACCTTCTGTCACGTATACAATGTTACAATAGCAAATGGCCAAAGTTTCAAATAATGAGGCTAGTGTACGTTTAATAAATACTTTTAAGCCAAAGAGCTCAGGCTTCTGACAGCTCTAAACGCAGATGCTATTATTCCATTTTGGCGCAATATGTCATGAATTAGAGTGGATATCTCTAATATAGTAATAATAACAACAATACCAATCATTCTTATAATAATACTCAGGCACACAGCAACTTACCTACCACAACAGCTTACTCAGGAACACAGCAAATTAAACGATTTGAAAAAACACATAATTGGATTAGCAGTGCAATTTTACCCCTAAACATCTGGATACTTGTTCAAAATATGTTTTTAATCATGAGTATTTTGAGGTTTTGTACTGTCCAGAAGCGACAGTGTTGCTTTCAAATCGCTGTTCGGCTGCTTCTGTCCCTGTGATGTCAGTGTTGCCACACAGCTCAGCACCGCTCATTAACTTCTGTGTAAAACGGACTAATTTTTCTGGAGCATCACGGGCTTATGCGTTGCGGTAGGCTGTAAAAATGCATCAGGACTGGGCCTGGCAATGTTCAAGTTTCTACTGGAGACATACAGAAAATAAACTATGAGCTATCTGAATAACAAATGCTGGGAGAAAAAAGACCCGTGAAAGCGGTCTAAGTACTCCACATTATGCGAGGTCCACTTCACAGACAGCTTCACGAAAAATCCCACGCTGGACAAACAATCCAATAACCTCAACGAATGGAAAAATCCAAAAGGAGAAGTCTTGCAGTTGCAAAGCGGGCAAATTTGCAGGCAAGTTTCTAATAGCAGTGACAGTTTCAATTCAGTTTCATTTCATAGGTAACTACAGTTATATTTATACGCGTATATTTCTTGAATTTACGTATTTTACTTGAAAATCACGCTATTACGTACTCAGAATTGCTTTTAAAATGTTAAGAACATCTGGTGCAGAATGTCACACACATGCGTGCACTGCTGCTAGCTGGTGACAACTTGCAGTAGTCAAAGACTTATCATAAATAATTTCATATATGGTGTGAAGAATATCTCTTATTAGTCCAGGTTTTGGTGTGGTGGATCAGCGGCATCTGCACTAATATTCGCAGCTGAGACATGTTCCTCCTGATCTCTGCAGTCCGCATCCGAGTCGGAACTGCTAGCACTTGGCTCATGGACGTGTTGTCTGCCGGTTCAAATTTCTAACCTCGTATCTAGATGTTTAGGTTCACCTCAGGCTCACTTAATTCGTCCTGGTCGGCAAGAAAGCTCGCCATTTCAGGGATACAGGACCAGGGACCAGCACCCGCACAGCTGACTGAGTGACCCAGTTTGGCAACTCTGACATTTCACTGTGCACGAACTCGCCAACGCGCATAGCAGCACTGAGCTCTGCAAATTCCGTAAAAAGCATGAAATCGCCAATATATTTTGGTTTTATCATTAGTTTTCTAATAAATATGGTCGGAAAAAATGTACCACATGATAATTTAAACTATATACCACTGGAAAAGTGACTTTTTGTGATTTTTGGCAAAATTGTTTCATTTCCCCTTTGAAGTTGACCATCAAGTTTATTTTATTCATCAAAAATTCAGTCCAGAAATTTTACTGGAAAGCTGCCATGAAAAGCATGTGTGCGCCAACTTCCAGGTGTGTGTTCCCATCATTAAAACAACAGTACTAGAAATTTTAGCTCCGTGTCATATCTAAAGCCTTTCATGTGACTAGACGTCTTTATTTATGGAGCAAACATCTTACTGGTGTACACAGTGGCTCAGACTCCAGCAGACCATGAGGTATGTGGGGCTGCTGATAAGACAGTCACAGTGTGCATGTGATGGAAATATGTTTGGAAATTCATGAAATAGCCATAGACCTAAGAAAATTTTATTTTACATTCATAGACTTTAATGTTTTGTGTGTTGACAGACATGCCAAGTGGGTCTCAACTTTGCCAACGAGGAGGAGAGCAAGCGTTTCCGTACCAACGTGGCAGAGCTAATGGGGAAAAGACAGAGGAAAACTGGTACTGATTTACTGCTGTCACTGATTTATCTGCAGTCCTATCTACTGATCTAACTTCCTCAAAAAAAATGACATGATTAGCAAATTTTTTATCTTGTGTTCAAAACTCTCTGGCTTTTCTTAGCTAATTTGAAGACAGATCATCCTTAAGTGGGAGCACAAGATTAAATTAATTTCTAAGCTTGTCATTTTTGATACTGTTCAACACACAGAACTGGGCTAAAAAGGTCTGAATTTCAATACATGAGCAACCTTAATTTAGAGGCACTCAGTTTATAATATTACTGCAGTGATGGTATACCTTGCGCTTAGCTTTTAACTCTATTTAAACTAGTCCTTTACTTATCATGTATTGAAAAGGGCAATTTTTCGCCTGGGTCTGTTCACTGTATCATCTGCTCTTCTTCTCTTCATCATATACAGTTTTCAGAGCTGTTGGTAACACATCAGCAACACAATTTTCAAACCTATCAGTCTGCAAACCTCCTTAGTTACAGCCCTTTGTGAGTGTAATCAGAATTCTGTCCTACTGTGACATTGTCACACAAAACAAGCATGCTTTCCAAGTCATCTTAAGAGAAGTCTTCTAAAGTTGGTGCTGCAAAAAATACACAACTGTGCCCCTCAGTTTTTGATATTTTGCTAAAAAATAGGACAGAGGTGCAACAGTACATAAAAATACAATGCATAAGCCAAAAACAGAATTTGTATGAGTACATTGTAATCATAATGAGCCTAAAGGTCAATATTTGGTATGGCCACCATTAGTCTTCAGCACACCCTGAATTAGACAAGCTTTCTTGTCATTTCTTCAACTAGTCTTCAGGACTAGTTCTCCAGGCCTTTTGAAGGACATTCAAAGCAGCCAGTGTCCAAAGAAAAACTATGAAAGACCTTCAGAAAACCTGGAAATCTTGTTGAAGACCACTTTAAAAAATACTCCTTATTGGAAGCAAAATCTAAAGAAATGAGGAGTTGCTCAAGACTTTATGTATTACTGTATGTTAATAAAAATTGAGTGCTTTGGGGGGCTTCCCCCTTTACTGTCAAAGAAGGAACTCTTCTTTTCTGCCAAATGTTTTTATTGACACTGACACCAATGAAACCAAAGAAGTGCAACAGAACACTGCACCCAGGATTTAGAAAAATTATACTGACTGACCCAAGGGGGCACTACAGCTTCAGGTTAAAATGTTCAAAACAAAATTGCTGCCTGAGCTTTCATGATCAGGGTAGGCTTGTAATTAACTGAACATGGTGATTTGTTTGAGAAACTATTTTGATCCCAAAATGTTTTTTTAGTAATTACAATAGGACTTAAAAAGCACTAGTGTAAAGTATTCTTTTTCTTTTAAAATCATGTTTCCTTAAGCACCAACTACAATTAGACTGTAGAACTACAAAATGAAATGCGTATTTTTACAAAATGTGGGTCTGTAAAATACATCATGTCTCATCTCTTCATCTGAGGAGTGGTGTTCATCCACACAGGCTGAGCATTAAACTGAAAACAAATTGTGTATCCACAGCTATCCATATGCCTTTTCAAACTTATTATTGGCACTTAGCTCTTAACTGTGATTATCGTGTGCTTGATTAAGACCGTCCATCTCCCTTCTGCCTTTTCTGCGGGTCATTTTCCAACCTTTCAAATGGATTCTTCTTTCATATTTCCCCCTTAGCCCACTGCATTTGGTGCCTACTCTTATCAACAGGGCTTCTTCTGTTTGACATTCCACCTCAGGAAAACTCAATCCATTCATATTTTCAAGTGTGTGTGTGTGTGTCTCCACCTGCAGAATAACCCTCAATAATTAACAACCTTCATGCTTCTGCAAACCAAATGGATGTAATAGCATTATCAAACATCACTTCTGTTGTCCTCTATAGGCGTTGATTTTATGTGCGGATTCTAGCTGTGGTGTGTGCGTTTGTGTAAGAATGCGTGATTTACTCGTAACCGGACTAACCGAAAACTTTTTTCTGAATAACACTTTATTCTGTGTAATAACTGCGCAATCCCGCCGACTCCTTCACTTGAAATACAAATCAACCCTCTGCACTCTGACGCACTCACACTCATCCGCTTCACATTAACACAACCCACTGCTTAGCACAGGAGTGTAATGACTGAATTTGTCTGTGTGTTTACAGAGAAGAGACGCGACCCTCCAAATGGTATGTTTTCCACTGTTTCCTTCAGAAATAATCAGAAGAGACGTGTGAAACCACAGTCAGACTTCTGTCTGATGATGATGGCAAACATTTATAACAGTCTGCTCTCTATAATACTGGCAGAGTTTCAGGGATAATTTCCTTTCCCATACATTTTGGAGAAAACCTGGTAGCTTGCATAGTATTTTATATTTCATGCTGGAAACAGCAATATAGCTGAAAACTAAGAACACCAACAAGACCAATACAAAAGAACATCTATCAACTATCAGGTGTCGACAAACCATGTATGCTTACATAGCTTAATATAACGTTACATGTGTCCTGTGTACCATAGAAAGGCTCAGACACAGCACCTGTTTGTTTTTATCAAATGCATTAGGCTGAAAATGAAATCAAAAAGAGGTGGACTGGATCTGAAATGGACAAGTAAGCTATGAGCTGAAATGACCAATTCATGTTGAGTGCTTGGAAAAATATTTGTGTGATCCATGTGTGATTGATGCTCAGATTCTGCTGAATGCCAAAAATTCATCAAGCCCCCCAGATATGCAGCTTCTAACCATGGTACAGAGAGGTTTGATTTTATAGTTTATAATAGTTTTAAATTAGCCTGGCTGATAGCTGATAACAAGTATTCACTCTCTGAACCAACAGTGAAGCAAAAAGATACTGTCGTAACATTATATGAGGGGACGCGGTGCATAACATTTGGATTCGTACTTAGTTAGTTCTCGCACACTCACAACCGTGAGAGAGTTTCTTACTTCCCATTTTTGAAAAAAATCACCAACATCACACACAGGTTACACAGAAAGTGACTTTCCTGAAGGGGGATGCCTAGAGTGTAACACAAAAGCACAAGTGTTACCAGCTTGCTTTCAAAAATATTAAAGTTGTGGTTGAAACCAACAAGTTAAAAAAAAAAAAAAATTTCTGAGAATATTATCCAAAAAAACCCAACCACCCCTGGTGCTGGCAGCTAATCCCTTGGAAACCCCAGGAAACCTTAATTCTGACTTGAAGAACGTTTGAGTATCCTCTATGATCACATTAGAAAAGTGAGAAAATGTACAGCCAGTATGCATCCTAAAATATGTTTCCACTGTGGAACTACTGTTTGAGCTGCTCATAGCTGGAAAAACTAGTGAAAAAATGTACCTTTGGCTGCTCCCTTGTATTCTCCCCAAGGGGGTCACCACAGCAGATTAACCCGCATTGGTAATTTGACTGAGGTTTTATGCCAGATGCCCTTCCTGACACAACCCTTCATGGTGCGAGGGACGCATGTCCCCCACCTGGAATAGAACCCAGGTACCTTTCGCTTGCAAGGCAAATGTGTAAACCACTAGTTGTGAAACACCTCCAAGAAAAGGTCAAAAACATGAACAGAACAAGTGTTTCACATGAATTATTCATCAACTTCTAAGAAGTTTCCTTTTCTTTTATAAAAGTATTTTTAAAAGATATTTGCTCATTTTTATGCAAATTGCAACAATTGTGTATTGCTACAGGCGGTATATTATACATTACTGGTTATGTAAAACAGGACATGGGAACTGTGTGTTCTGCTTCCTGTTGTTTGTATTAGGCATTTGAATTAGAATTAAATTGCATAAAAATATCAGCATAGCTAAAAGAAAGCTGCTTTGTTGTTTTTAATCCTGGCTCACACTCACAGTTTAAATCTGGAGGTAAAGAAACTTGAGCACTGTAAAACCATAACATAGAATGACAGTACCCTGTCGTGGAGTCATGCCCTTCGTAGTGTAATCTGCCACTTAGTGTGGTCTGATGACTAAACAGATGGAATACATTTGTGGATGTGTGTACACTTGAGTTTTGGGCATGTGTCACAAGACACGCAGCCTAGTTTGAGACAGCAGTGGGTGGAGAAGAGCTAGTTTTGGACTGACATGCAGGGAGATTTGACCCATATCTGTGTGTGTGTGTGTGTGTGTGTGTGTGTGCACGCGCGCTATCGTGTAAAGGTCTTAACAATGCGAATGACGCATTTAAGTATTTAGCTGTTGGTCAAAGTTGGAGCAGGTTAATGGCATTGGACAAGTGGATATTCTGCCTTGTCATGAATGGTCAGATGCCATATTAGCTTCTTCTACATACTTGCTCCCATCATGCAGCCACATATAAATGGTTCTGCCAGTTTTTATATTGGATTTGTTATGCATGGTTTCTTTTTCTGAAGAGTTACACTTTGCATGTGTAAATTGCTTCATTTCCAAAAGAAGTCATCCCTGTCCTCTCACAGAAATATCTCTTCCCCATCTCTATCTGTCTTACTTTCATTTCCCATTACTTCATCATCATTCTATTACTGTCCTCACTAGATTAGTGCTTGCTGTCCTCCCCTGTACTCCTGCTGCCCTCTTGAGCACTCCCCTGCTCATCACTTATCCACTGCCCTCCCTCTGTCTTCATTTTAATTTGTTTCTTTCCTCTGTTTTTTTATCTATTACTCTGCCTTTCTCCCCCTTTCTTTCTCTCCACGAACTCATCATGTTTTAGAAACCCCAGAGATTATTGCGGGATTATGCCATGGATGGGTATTAATGGTTATGTAAAACCAAGCACCAAATCCAGAATAACTTATTGGGATTAGATATGTTTTGCAGGGAAAGGGAGGTGGCAGTGGCGG
Organism: Etroplus canarensis; assembly: GCA_015106775.1. Lineage (NCBI taxonomy): Eukaryota > Metazoa > Chordata > Actinopteri > Cichliformes > Cichlidae > Etroplus > Etroplus canarensis. The sequence continues at coordinate 54,803 of VUQH01088987.1, read as the reverse complement.
AGGTTTGGTGGTGAAATGATCACAGCAAGCCAATTCAGGCATTATAATCGTAACAGGAGCGAATAGAGGAGGATGAATACATTTCAGTTGCTGGCTGGAAATTTGTTGACTGGCTCTTTTCTCTTCCAAATGCATCGCTCTTCCAGCTCAGGAAGTATGTGTGCAAGTTTTGTCAGATGTGTGTTGAGGAAATTAATTCAGTAAATGAAGACTTGATTCCATCGCATTTGGCTTGATTTTTTTTTTTATCGTTTTGGAAAAATCAGAGCACAACATTTTGGCTTTTAGGTTTCAGCAAAGCAGGAAATTCTTCTGAACTGGATACAAGCAAAAGACTGGATTGTCTTTCCCTGTTATGGCTGAGACGTGTTCTTGACCAGAATTTTTTTTTCTACATTTCTGCAAAAAAAAAATTTTCTCAACTGAGAAAGAAGACTTCAGATCTTTTTGCTGCCTGTAAATCCACCCTTGCTCCCGCCTTATCTTTCATGCCAAACCAACAACGATGATGTTCTGCACCACCTTTCTTTCTGCTCCTTCTGAGGAACTTAATTGTGAGGGTGCCGGAAAAGGAGCAGCTATGGGAGGTGGAGGTTTGAGTCCAGGTAGCTGCCTGTCTTCATTACACTGCCTGGTTCTCCCTCAGGATGAAATGTATCCATCACTTTCTGACCCCACTGCTCGGCTTTCTATTTGCACTGAAGACAAAGCCTGCAACTTGGTCGACAAGGTTCTCGTAGACATCAGTATGACCACCTGCGGAGCAAGAAATGGTGGGTGTATTTGGGACAATCTGAGAAGGCGACGCAGTCGGTCAGCCTCGCCTTCACCCAGCAAAACTTCAAAAAGTCCTTGTAGCAAGCGTGTTGGAGGTATGCTCTTTAAGTGCTAAAACTGATGGAATTTAAATCTTCTTTTAAAGAGAAACATTAGGAAAACACTTGTGCTTGTATAAATATAAAGGCTGCAGATGAATAGATTTGAAATTTTGCACATTAGAATCTGAGATGCTGACTGCTGGGCTGGGAGTTTAACTGGTTGTGGGCATTTGGTAGTGTCCTGACTTGTTTTTGTTTTGCTGCATAGTTTAAAGCAGGGATTATCACATTTTTGGGGGGCCCAGGGACCCATTACAGGGAAAATGTTTTCTAAGGACACCCCCCCCCAATTCTAACACTGATTTTGCTGACTTGGACTTAGCTTTATTTGACCATATGGAGTGGCTGAAATATTCTTCCACGCTAGCTACCCTCTAACAAGCCAAGCTATGCAGGAGCAGGAATGGTTCATTGCAGCCTAAGAGCAGTTAGTGATTCTGTGACAGATTAACATGATGCGTCATCCTATCAGAGATTTTGGTGACCTTATTATGATCTGGGAGAGAGTAATGGACACAGTTTGTTTGTTTTTTTTTAATAGCGTTAGAAGTGGTTTTCATATGTGTGCATGCACTTTCAAGTTGTACAGCACAGTATTAGGATTTATAGCAGAACTCTTGGCTTTGGATCCCACATCCCATTTTGAGAACCACTGTGGTAAAGGTAATCATAGTGCTTGCTTGTTGTAGCTGCTTGATTGCAGGTAACATTACCATGTACTTATGGGATAAGTTTGCATTGCCTGTATCCAGTCCAGTTCATTTTCATAGCTTGAAAACAAACCCAAATGAACCTATTTATTATTTTGATATGTTATCACAAATATTCTCTGTTGTTAAAGTTAAAATAAAGTGTGTCCACTGCATGCATCCCTCAGATCTTTATCATTAATAAACAACCCATACTAAAGCTGCTGTTTAGGTGACAGAAGGAAACTTGCACCATCTAAATAAGTGAATTCATATGAATGAGAACACAGATTGAATGTCATTTGTTTAAAAAATAAAGGCAGGTCACTAAACTTGACAGAGAAAATTTTATAACAAATTTATGAAAGGCTTCAGTCAAAATGATGTTTAGTATTGTCTCTCTGACTTAAATAGTGCAATAATTTAGTTTAAGTGAGCCAAGTGACAGAGTACTGAATGTTCCAACCTCTTTTCCTCATTTCAAATAACATGCTCAGTCCTCCACAGTCTGTAATAGTCATTAAGGAATGAATTAAAGAATTAAAAGCCCATTGCTGGTTAACAACACTTTCATAACTTTGAAAATATAAAGACAGCATATGCATTTGATGTTTAAAAACACTTCTTTAGATATAGTGGTAAAACGCTTTGTGGTTTTATGTAAAATGTAACTTTGGTACTCTCTTCTTCGTTTTCCAGGACCTGCGTTGCCGATGGCCACTGTCGACATCAAAAACCCAGAGATCAACAGTGTTCACCGTTATCAAAACAACTCTCAGGTGAACAACATTGTGCACTCTACCTTCCCCAAGAGGGAGAAAAAGACCAAAGGGAAGAAGAAGAGGTTGACAAAGGCAGACATCGGCACACCAAGCAACTTCCAGTGAGTCACGACACACGGTTATGTTAGTGTCAGGTGATGGGTAACCACTGACCTTGGGTCTATTTTTGTAGCCTGCTTTTTTCTTTTTGTTTGGACCACTTCAGTTGAGATGAACACATTTGTATGTGTTTTTTGGAGAGTATGTTTTTTTCACTCCATATGAATTTATTATATATCACATTAAAGCTTCATAACTATGACTGAATGTGTAAAAATCATTTTGGTTTATAAAATGACTTACTTTGTTACTCTAATGCTCATAGTACACAAAAGCCACAGATACACCATGTGGACAAACGTATTGAGCCACACATCTTAATCGCTGAATTCAAGTGTTTCATGCAGTCCCAAGAGGTGTATAAAATCAAGCCTTAGTTATGCAGTCTGCCTTTACAAACATTTATTAAAAAGAATAGGTTTGTTATAAAGAGCTCACTAAATTTTAGCATGGTACTGTAATAGGATGCCATTGGTACAGCAATTCAGTTAGCAAAATTTCTTCCCTCCTAAATATTCTACCATCAACTCTAAGTAGTATTAAAGTGGAAACATTTAGAAATCACAGCAACTTTGCCACCAGGTAACAGACCATGTAAAGTTACGGAGTGGTGTCACAGAGTGCTGTGGGCCATAGTGCGTAAAAGTCACTAATGCTCTGCTGACACAGTAACTGCAGAGTTCCAAACCTCCTCTGGCATTAACATCAGCACAAAATCTGTGCGCCAGGAGCTTCAAGGTATGGATTTCCATGGCTGAGCAGCTGCATGCAAGCATTATATTACCAAGCACAGTACCAGATGTCAGATGGAGTGGCGTAAAGCATGCCACCACTGGACTGTGGGCAGTGGAACCATGTTCTGTGCGTTGACAAATCATGCTTCTGTATTTGGTAGTCTGATAGATTATCTGGGTTTGGTGAATGTCAGGAGAATGTTATGTGTCTTACTGCACACATTGTCAACTGTAAAGTTTAGTGGAGGAGGAATAATGCTATGGGGTTCTTTTCTGGGCTTGGGACCCTAAGTTCCAGTGAAGGGAGAGCTTAATGCTTTAGCTTACCAGGACATTTTAGACAATTCTGTACTTCCAACATTGTAGGAGCAGTTTGGAGAATGCCCCTTTCTGTTCCAGAAGGACTGTGCTCCTGTGCACAAAGTGAGGTCCATAAAGGCATGGTTGGATGAATTTTGTGTGGAAGAATTTTAGTGGCCCACACAGAGCCCTGATCTCAGTCCCATCAAACCTCTTTCAAATGAAATAATGGAGATTGCAAGCCAGGCCCAGCATCAGTGTCTGACCTCACAAGTGCTCTTCTGGGTGAATGGGCAAAAGTTCCCACAGACACACACTAAAATTTTTCAGAAAGCCTTCCCAGAAGAGTGGGAGCTGTTATAGCTGCAAAAAGGGGACCAACTCCACAGTAATGGATTTAAAATGGGAAGTCATAGAATCTCCTGCAGGTGGCCCAGTACTTTTGTCTATATAGTGTATTAGGCTCTCTTATATGTAATAAATCTGAGCATGCCTGCAAAGTGTAACAGCACTAGGTGGTGCTACAGCAACATGAAAAGCTTAAAAATCAACTGTGATACTGATTCTTATTTTGAGAATTTGTCCTTTTACAGAGCCTAATATTCCCACGTCATTACCAGCATGGACCAGTGGACCATTTCCAAAATATTAACAACTCGTAGTCAGTTACCCAAATTACCCATTAAAAATAACACAATTAGTTAATCAGGTGGTACTTAAAGAAGACATGGGACATGCTCTCTAAATGCATTCTAGGTTAACTGTTTTTCCACCAGCAGAGTCAAAAGTGAAGGTAGGCCTCTGAGAAAGTTTAAAAGCAACATTTAAAGCTGTAAAAGTTTTAAAGATCTTCAGATTTTATATTGAAGTGAAGGGGTTGCAGCATAAACCCATTCAGTGTGATCAGTACAATATGTGTTAGACTAACAATGCAGACAAATGTCAGTTACTGCTCTCATATTATTGGGTCAGATACAAACATGGGTGTTTTTCCTTGAGTCTGCAGTTAACAGTTAATTGACCTCTTTACATATGTTTTTCTGCTTTTGTGTAAATACAGGAAACCTCTTGTATCATCATGTACTGTATATCTTACATGCTCTCTTGTCTTCTTTTCTCACAGGCACATTGGGCACGTAGGATGGGATCCAAACACAGGCTTTGATGTAAGCAGCATCCACAGAACCCAGTGTTAATATGTGCTTGCTTGTTGTCCGCATGTGTCAGAGTATGAGACCTTTTCTTGACTCACAGCTCAAGCATATGTCAGTCAGCCATCCCTCTTCTTAACAGTTATTTTAAAATTTAATATCAGCTCCAAAATATTAATCTGAGCTGCATGGCCGAGGTATCAAGAGCGTTACACAAGGAGATTTTTGAGGGAAGAGAATCAACCCCCATCTGCATAATCCATGGACTCATTCCCAAAAAGCTTCATCAGTAACTATGTTGGATTCTGGTTGATGGCTATGAGATTATACAGGTCAGAGGACTTACTCTGCCGGTAAATGAAAAAATTAATTTCAGATGATTTTGGTTTCATAAGTTAATGCTTTCAAGGACTCATTTTTAACGGGTGACGTCAGTCAAACAAAACCTGCTCACCTCTGAAATCCTCAGGTTTTTAAAGTTGAGGCACAAATTCATGGATTCACAAAAGCTCCCTTATCTCTATTCTTTTATATCCACACCAGCTACATACTGGAGATAAAGTAAAAAAAATACTTTTTAAAAGAAGTCCAAGTAAAGAACTTCAATTAGGGCTTACATTTTAAAGGATTAATCTTAGTTGTTATTTTTTTTATTATTCAACGTGGCTGCTATTATGAGCTCAAGTCAGCTTGCTTTAAATAGTTGTTATGGTGGGATTATTTTATTGTATTAGAAGTTACGGGTGCACCTTCATATAAACAGTCTAAAGACGTACCGACGACATGCAGACAAATGAAGCTGGCCCTTTGTGGTTTTAGGCTTCATCTCTTTATCTGGCATACTGGCAAGCAAAGCACTAGGAAAAACAAACTATTCTGCAGGTCTTTTTTACAGATCCTGATAAAAGCCCTGGCCAGACCTATGGTGACTTGTATTCAAAACCAACACCACCAGGTGGCAGCATGATGGCTGTTCTTGCTGCATTTTTGAGGCCACTCATGTTTTGATAGGTTAACTAGAAATGTCTCCGCAAAGCAAAATGAGATATTACAGAAAATTACTTGTCACATGCAGATCCTGACTGGAGCATCTGATTTTGCTCAGTATATATATCTAATCATCTCAAGCTGCCTTTTTTTTAATGTGCGTCTGAATCAAATTAAAGTCCCAACATGTCAGTCACACGATGGGTCACTAAGCTGCACAGTTCATAGAGATTAAAACAAGAATCACTTAATGTGCAGAGCAAATGACTGTATGGGCGCCAACATTCGTATGCAGCTGGAAGGTCACTCTGTTATATCCAGTATGCCTTGGTGACTGTGCAAATGAGGCTGATGTGGTTTGAAAACTGTAATGATCCACTGTTAGTTGGTGATGATTTGACTATTAGCTAGTCATGTGAATACATCTTTGAGGAAATAGGACCATGAGAAATATTGGCTACTTCCTTGGACAAATTAGTTTTCGTGGCTGTTGATCATAGTGTTTGCTGACAGTGAACCCAAGGTGCCGAGAAAAAAATCCTGTCTATATCTGCAACCAAATCATTAAGTCATCATTCAACTGAAATGCCATCAAAGCATTCAGTGATTTCAGGTTCTGAATTGTTATCGCTATTATATAGTTTGTCTGCATCTCTGCAGCTGTATAAAACCATTTCAGCATTGATTACCTCTGCGGTAACCTGTAATTACGTTGTATGTGAGTACACTAAATGCCATGTTTTCTTGTGTTTCTTGTGTTGATTCTTCAGTTGAATAACTTGGACCCAGAATTGAAGCACCTGTTTGATATGTGTGGCATTTCTGAGGCTCAGCTAAAGGATAAAGAGACCTCTAAGGTCATCTATGATTTCATTGAGAAGAAAGGAGGCGTAGAGGCTGTCAAAGATGAGCTACGGAGACAAGGTAAGGCAGCCACACAGTACGGACCCCAGCTTTTAGCGAGGTGCATCATTAAAAAAGAGTTTTGATTTAATCGAAAAATGTCTTTGGACAAAACAATTGAATTGGGACGTAAAAGGGAAGATCTCACCCAAACGGTACAACCCAACATTTAACACCACTTTTCTTGCTTCTGTGGATAGCTTTAATATCATAATATAAAAAGGAAAAATGTTTTACTGTTCAATGTGATCTATGTATGTATTTTTGCAGGACAATCACCCTGTAAAAATGTGTTGATTGTCAATTAAAGACAATCTAACTAGTGTGGTGGTTTTATCCCCAGGTCCGCCCAGGTGGAGTGGTAGGTTTCTATGCATGGCCTGCTGTGACTGTGCATGTAGAGTCATACTATGAATTCCACCTGTTTCAGGTCTTTGCAGTTTCTTCAGTAAAATGTTTGCTGTTTTGCACCTGATTGCACTTGAGTTGGATGTGCTGTCATTACCTGACTCTGAGACTTTACAATTACGACTGGACGCATTCCAGGCTGTTTGTCATGTCAGACAGGTTTCCTTTTAAAGTATTGTCCTGCAACGACACTTCTTTAAATGTCTTTTTTTTCTATCTAACTCGCACATGAAACTTAGCCACACTTATAAACCTTTAGCCCATTCTATTTCAAACACTTTGCACGTGAATATATGTGTATTTAACCAGCCTTTATTCATCAGACAAGCAGATCCAGACTAGCTTTTTAGCTTTGAATAGCATGTTTTTTAAATGAATCACTGGTTCTCACATATTTAGAAGGTGGTTATCCAGCTCCAGTTTGAACATAAAGTCTGATTTTAGAAAGCTGTTGAGAGAGAGTTTTATACAGGTTTTGTGAACAAGAATCACACCAGTCACGGGAAATAAGGCTGCCTCCTCTGGCTTAACTTTGTAATTGCATGGCTTGGTACAAGCAAGAATTGGGGAAGTGACGAGCGTTTTGGACTGAAATGCAGTGAAGTCTTTAGTGATCGTCCAGATTTTCCAGTTGCCCCAATAAAAAGTTTAAAAACGAAAGAAATGAGGAGGTACAGTGTGAACTATGAGCGATTTAACTTACAATTTTTATTTTGTTTTTCTTCTTTTTTCTTCAGCACCTCCACCACCTCCATCCAGAGGCGGCCCTCCTCCACCGCCACCACACCACAGCTCCGCCCCTCCTCCACCTCCCCCTGCCCGCGGTCGAGGCGCACCACCACCTCCTCCCCCCTCCAGAGCTCCCGTCTCAGCGCCCCCACCACCGCCTCCATCCCGGCCCGGCATGTCCGCTCCGCCGCCTCCACCGCCC
>VUQH01088987.1:14516-46896 GCA_015106775.1 Etroplus canarensis | reverse complement strand
GTGCCCCCTCATCTGGCACTGGCGCACCTCCTCCTCCGCCACCACCTCCTCCACCTCCTGGACCTCCACCCCCAGCTCCTCCTCCACTTCCCACAGAGGCTAACGGAGGGGACAGCGGTCTGCCATCATCCGGGAACAAGTCGGCGCTGCTGAGTCAGATCAGAGAAGGAACACAGCTGAAGAAGGTGGAGCAGAAAGAGAGGCCGGTTTCCAGTGTGGGCAGAGACGCACTTCTGGATCAAATCCGACAAGGAGTCCAACTTAAAACTGTAAGTATTCATTCGTCCCACACAACATCACCATCTAATCAGTGTTCCATGCTTTAACTGTGGTGCTTATGTATCATCTTTACAGAGGGATGATAATAATGAACCAGCACCTCCTGCACCAGCGCCATCATCAGGCATTGTCGGGGCCTTGATGGAGGTGATGCAGAAAAGGAGTAAGGCTATTCACTCTTCAGGTACGTTCAGATATATCAACATTTACCATCTACTCAACTATAATCAACAATATCTTTCAGTTCAGTACCATTAGGTTTTATTTATATCGTGCCAGTTCACAACAGCAGTCACTACAAGGTGCAAGGTAAAAGACCTTGCAGTATTAAAGAGGAAACCCCAATAACCCAACAATCCCATGTGACCGGGCACTTGGTGATATTGAACAGGAAGAACTCGCTCTTTGTTACCTGTTCCCTGGCAGTTTTTAGAATATGTTTTCATTTGTGATTCTTATATTTGAGATTATATTTCTGTCTAATCACTCTTGTGCAGGGATTTAGTATCTGATAAGTTTGACCTTATTGACCAGATACTGGAAAGGGCCTTTCTGATTTATACAGTCATATGAAAAAGAAAGTACAACCTCTTTTACTTCTATGGTTTTATGTATCAGAATATAATTTCTGGTCCTTACTAGGTTTTAAACTCTAGCCTCAGATGTAAAACAAGACAACAGATTCTACCGTGTCATCATTTATTCAACAAAAATGAAGCCAAAATGGAGATGCCATGTTTAAAAAAAATACTAAGTGCACCTTATGATTGAATAGCTTCTAGAACCACCTTTAGCAGAAATTGAAGTAATTGTTTTTCTCATGACATTATCAGCGTCTCACATCATTGTGGAGGGCTTTTGGCCTGCTCTTCTTTACAGTGTAACTTCAGTTTATTGAGGTCTGCTGGCATCCTTGATTCTTTTCTTCCTCAGCCATTCTGGTTTAGATTTGGTGCTGTGCTTGGGATCATTACACTGTTACATGACCCCAAGTTTTAGCTGTCAGACCAATGGCCTCACATTTGGCTCTAGAATACTTTGGTATACAGAGGAGTTTGTGGTCAGCTCAATGACTCAAGAACGGCTCAAACTTGTGCTTTTATAGAGGTGGTCACACTGGCTGATCAGTTACGCTTGCATTTGATGAGCAGCACCTGGCTGCTACTTACCTTCTTAATTCCTATAGAAGCAGTAAGGGTGTACTTAATTTTTTTAACACACTGCTTTTGCATTTTACTTCCATGAAATACTAATGTTTTGTGGTGGTGTTCATCTGAGGTTGTATTTCCCTGATCTTAGAACTTGCTAAGAATGAGGCAATTTTTTTTATTTTTGATACAGAAACCTTTAGAATGAGAAAAGGGTGTACTTCCTTTTTGGCTTTTAACATGAAACTATTTTAAGCAGCTTTGAGTCTGTAAGAGTGCTTTTCCACCTTTAGATGGCATTCACACAAAGTCAGTTCCATATATCAAAACCAGTAATCAATTTGAAGTAGTAAAACCTTTTTTTCAAAGCTGTCCTCAAGCTGTACCCTCATCAAACTAGTGTGAAAAGTGAGTTATTACTACAAGTGAAACAGGCTTATTGTCAATGTGTCAGCCTTAATAGTTAATTTAATTTCATCTTGAAGAGTGAGGAATGCTTTCAGAAGTTCACTAAGCCTCCAGCACCTTAAAAATATTCAGCAGTAAGTTTACACCAACTGCAGTTTCTTGGACTTTACGTCATTTAGTTCAAGTCAAATGACACTTGACCAGACTTTGACCACCTCATTAGTCCTCATGACTCTTTTTTCCACTTTCTCAGTTGAAAACAAAAATTCCCTGCTTGAAGGTCATCCTGAAAGTGATTTACAGAAGGCACAAAGACTGAACCCAAATTTAAAACACTGAAGTTCTTGCTGCACCAAATTGTAGTGCCTAGGACAGCACTGTCTTATTGATTAGGCAATATATTGTATTAGGCGATACTCGGCTCTTCTAGCTTGTATAACGTGAGTGTTCTTTCCACAGATGAGGATGATGATGATGACGATGACGAAGATTTTGAGGATGAAGACGAGTGGGAAGACTAGCAGTTTTTCTCCCCTTCCTAACACCTCCACCACCCCAGATGATCATGACACTAAAAAATTGTTCTTGTCTTTCAAAAAAGAAATCTTTAAGTTCAAAATTATAAATGTAAATGTTCTATCGACTTGCTGTAAATTTTTGTTGCCTTCATGCCTTTTTATTAATCTGTGCAATACCTCATTTAATCTGTAAATGTTTGTCATTCACATCTTCGATTGTCTTCTCCTTGTATGCCTTGTTGGCTTCATCTGTCTCTAGATAGCAATACGTTGCATCTCTCATTTTAAGTGTCTTTTGGCTTTTTTTCACATCCTTCTTAATATTGGCCTTCATCTGTCACTCAGCCATCCTTCATATCTGCTGCCTCCCATCACACGTGTTCCCAGTACCCTGGTTAACATGCAATTTTAAATCAACTCGTCTCGCCAACTTAAGATTAAAAGGTTAGTTTGGTTTGGTGGCTTACAAGAGAAGTCACCACAAATCTTTGCTTAATTGTCTCATCATTGTTCATTAGTAAGGAAAAAGTAACTATTTTCATACCCTACTGCTCTGTAGTTTATTTTTACGTATTCAAATGATCCTAGTTTAGCACTCATATTTTCTTAAAACAAAGAAGATGATGCTCTTTTTGGAATATTTAGCTTCATTTGTTGTGGACTGTAAATTTGCTCCAGAGTTTGAGTCTTGTTATATTTTTGCACAGATTGAAAGAGGAGACTCGCTGCATGAATACAGGACATTTTCAGGTCTGCTTCATTATGGAAATTACATATGCTTTAGATAATGACAGAAATAGACCTGGACATTAAGCTTTTTTCCTTTTTTTTTTTTAAACTGTTAACACATCACACTACATACAGTACATGAGTGGAGGTAGCCCACAGTGTTATGGTTGGCTATCTGTTGTGATTTTTAGTTTTTTGTCAGTGTCACACTAAAGATTCAGTTGAATTTGTGTTCTTTTTTTACAGTAGCAAGCAGAGTATTATTAAATGCCTGTTTGTTGGAGTCAGGTCATTCATCATGTAAAACTTGTGGAATAAAGACATTTTAGTTTTACATATCTGATGCTTATAATGGGTCCATACGCAAAGTTACTGCAGAAGCAGCAGAGCTAACATTGTGCTCTTTCCTTTGTGGGCATTACACGCTGATGCTTTATAGGAAGAAACATATTCATGGCATTCTTCTAACAAGTATCATTACTTCAACTAACTGTAACTCATGAGGTATAATATAGGAATGATTTTCATACAGAACTCAGTGGTTATCATGCCCTGCATAGACTTAAATGCTCAAGAAAAACGGTTCTCAGTCGTGTTGGTATCTAGTTAACCCTAGAACAAACAAAAATGAACATGTTAGTGTTCTAGGGTTAAATAGTGATTTGGCGCAAAGGACAAAATGACCAAATACTTTTTGAAGCCACATTGTTTTTCTGTTTCAGAAACTATTTAAAATTCTTCCTAGTAGAGAACTGCAATGGCATTTTTGTCTAAATTCTTACAAACCAATTTGTCTGCGAAACAGCAGCTAATGTAAAGCTGACCAAATCGCCACAGAAAATGGAAAGTAATAACAGAAAAATACATCCTAAAGCCAAACCTCTTCTACTAGTAGACACAGACATAAGTGACCACTTATAGGACAGTGTTGCATTCTCAAATCTGCTCTAAAAGCAGCACAAAATGGAGGATAATGTTTGTCGTAAATTATCTTATTTAGGTTAGCTGACAGTAGCCATTAGCATATGCTTAGAGCACATAATAGATTCTAGGCCAATAAAGTAGAAGATATAACTGGTTAGGTTAAGGTTGGGAGTCAGATTAAGTATTATAAGGAATGACTGGCAGGGTTTTAGTTTAGGGGAAATGGGTCGCTTGTACTGAGTCTTTGACTTTAACGCTAATCATATGCTAGCTGTTTAAACTGGACCAAAAAAGTCAACATCAGAGATGCCTCTCACTATACTGAACTGAGTAAGAATGGGTGTTATTGCTCATTGTGTAGGAGAAAAATGCTAATGGTGCTCCTATGTATATGCCAACAAGAAAAATGTTAATGCTGGTTATAAAAGATCTACTACAGTGTGCTAAATTCCTAGAAAGGTAAAGTGGTAAAAATGATACATTTCTTCAAACTATCTTTTGTTTCTTTTTTCACTGTCAGTTAGAAAAAAAGACAAATGCTGATGTTTAAATTGTACATTTGAGAGAGAAATTTGATACTTCTTGGGGGGAAAACTGGCCATGTTTTGCTGATGTTAGCTTCTGTAGGTAACTCGGTTAATAACACATTGTGGATGCCAAGTCTTATCAAAACGGCTGGGCAAACAATGAACTCTTCCAATGTACACTCCAATAAAAGGTTGATATATACATGCTTTGGTATTTGGGTATCTTTTACCCTTTCATCTTGTGGAAATGAATCATTTCTCATAGCTTTGTTTTTTAGCTTGTGCATTTACAGAAATAACACTTGGATATAAAACCCAATATGGACACACAATACCCACAGGAGCTTTTATGACATCCCATTTTAAATCCATTAATATGGAGTTGGCCGCCTTTGCAGCTATAACAGCTTCCCCGCTTCTGGGAAGGTTTTTTAAGATTATGGAGTGTCTGTGGAAAATTTTGCCCATTCACCCAGAAGAGTATTTGTGAGGTCAAATCAAAGGGCCTAACTTACAGTTTCCATTTTAGTTCACCCCAAAGGTTTTTGATGGGGTTGAGGCCAAGGTTCTGTGCTGGCCAGTCAAGTTCTTTCACACCAAACTCATCCAATCGTGCCTTTATGGAACTTGCTTTATACACTGGGGCACAGTCATGCTGGAACAGAAAAAGACCTTCTTCAAACTGCTTCCACAAAGTTGGAAGATAGAATGGTCCAAAATGGCTTGATAAGCCGAAGCATTAAGATTTCCTTTCACTGGAACTAGGGGGACCCAGGCCAAACCCAGAAAGACAACCCTATAGCATTATTCCTCCTCCACTAAACTTTACAGTTGACACAGAGCAGTCAGACAGATAATGTTCTCATGATAGTCACCAAACCCAGATTCCTCCCATCATAATTCACCACTCCACAGAACTGATTTCCTCTGCTTCCAGTCTAGAAGGTGGCTTGAATGACATGGTGAAACTTGCAGCTTCTCTACCATGGAAACCCATGCTATGAAGCTCCTGGTGTACAGTTTTTGTGCTGTTAATGCCAAAGGAGGCTTGGAACTCTGCAGTTACTGTGTCAGCAGAGCATTGGCAACTGTTAGACACTATCTACCTCAGCACTTGGCAATCCCACCCCCACTTCATGGCTGATTTGCTGTGATTCCTAAATGCTTACACTTTGCAATAATACCACTTACAGTTGATGGTGAGATATCTAGGAGGGAAGAAATTTTGCTAACTGACCATGGTGGCATCTTATTAAGAAATTAATCAAATTAGACAAGCTCTTGAGAAAGACCCATTTTTTTCACAAATGTTTATAAAGACAAACTGCATGGCTAGGTGTTTTATCATATACACCTGTGACAGTGGGACTGAATGACACACCCAAATTCAATGATTAAAAAGGTGTGATCCAATATTTTTGTCCATTTGGCATATTTTTAGCTTATCCAGCAGAATGACCAATGAGCTAATGCCATGGCAAGGTGTCTGTCGTTTGTCTGTCCATTTGTCCACAGTTCTAAAGAAACACCACTCCTCCCAGAGGAGGAGGTTCATATTTTATTGTTCAGATTTTAGTGAAACTAATACACAGTGGTCACCCAATGGGACTTAACACAAACTGTGCTCAAGGTCATATTTGTTGTGTTAAGGTCACTTTGTCACTTTCCATTTTCACAAGAATCACTGCTCCTAAGAGTATTGGTCTGGATTTTATTGTTCATAAAATGAATGTTTGCATGTGCCCCACTGCCATCTATACATGAATGATGTCATTAAGTTTAGGCATAAAAATGTCCTAAGCTACGTCAGGGCTGGTCAAGAACTTATATCAGTAATATACTGTGTGTGTGTGTGTGTGTATGTATGTATGTATATATATATATATATAGATAGATAGATATGAATACTGAATGTAATGTAATAATTTTGTTTCACTTTGTTATTATATAATTAGGTAGTGAAACAAAAGGTGATCTTAATATCTATTGGCCAAAGACTGTTGCATTTTTTTATGAGATCCCAGTCATGTCAGTTCAGCATGTAGCTTGAGCAGGTGTGTTAAAGAAGCAGTAAACATTGAGCTAGACAGAATGGGTAACAGCTGAACAGAGGATTATCACAGCGCTTACTGACCCAGGTAGGATGAGTGAGGGCCAAAAAGAAATTATTCTGTGTTACCTTATTTAGCAGGAATCTGAAAATCTATGCGTGCATTTAATTTTATTTGGGACCTTTTCATTGAAAAAGTGTTTTTCTTGAGTAAATTTTTACAATGCTGGTGATTCTCCTTTAGCTCTGGCTAAAAGCTCTTTTGAGGAAAATATGCAGCCATGAAAGTCTTAACATTTATGTGGGCGAGACAGACAGACCAACAGGAAAAAGGAAAAATGGCCCGTCAGTATTATTTTTAGAAGACTCTCTAATGACCACAACAATTCTGTGCCTCGGCCATTTATTTTTAGCAAATGTCCACATGAGCTGACCTGGTATCTGTTCTCTCTGCCACAGAGCTTATGAGGGGGATTAAGGCAGGTATGGCACTTTCCACCCATGTGCCACTACTTTAATACAGTGGTTCCACAAGGACCAAAACACAGAGAGAAAGGGAGAAAGATTTTATACAAGCAGGAGTTTTTGTCTTCCTTTGGATAAGGATTTTTTAGGAGTCAATGAATGCAGATGACCTCTAAATGTGTCTTTCCTGGAGACAGCATAAACTTATGCAGGGTTCAGCATAACTGATGACCTGGGGGCTATAAAAAAGCATGCAGGGCAAGATGATTGACCAGTTGCTGGTGTGCTTGGGCTAGTGACCATGTTTCCAATGATCAGTTCACCTGTGAAGCAAACTGGCAGTAATGCACCTTCAACAATGAGTAGTTTCACTAATGAGTATTTCCACATTAAAATACTGGTGAAAGTCCCTCATCAAATCACACAGGTGATTTGATGAGGGACTTTTACAAGAAACTTTGCTGCAAGCTGACAGCAGCCACCCTGTCTTTTGCAGCAGCAATGCCTGCAGAATGTAGGAGTGAATCTAAAGAAGAGTGCATCATTTACTTCAACACAAAGCTTTAGTTGCTGTTTTCTAATGTAGATTTGCAATATAAGATATAAATCTGGGGATAAATTATGTTATACTCTTATAGATTAAGATACACATATAAAGTAATTAAATGTGATTTTTGTGAGCCAGTAAAAAGTCTAATCTGCTGGCCCTGTGAGAAAAAATGGTGTGCTGAGCTCTGTTATGTATAAGATGTCATATGAACTAAGTATATTCAGTGATGTCAAATTAATATGTAGAACATTAGTTGAATATTAGGGTCACCTATTGGATGCTAGCTCACATGTGGCCAAGATGTGGCCTAAAAGCTTCCTAAAAGGAAAACCAAGCAACCACTCAAACAGTTAATAAAAGACACCACAGTTGTAATAATATTCAAGGTAAAACACTGCAATGAGTGTCCTGCTGTTTAACCCAAGTCCAAAAGAGGGCGCTTCAAACAGAGGGCAGACAAACTTTTCATGATGAGCTCCAACACATTGGATTCCACACACTGTGTGACCAGATGCCTCTCCTAATGTGGCACTGCACAGCATATTTATAACTTGTCCCCCTGCCCCACATCTTGAGACAATATCCCACGTTTTGAAGGCTCTGCAGTGCAAGCACTTTTCTAAAGTCTGGCTTTTTCAGATGAATGTGAAGAAAGCAGGAAAGGTATTTTTATCATAGTTACAGGAAGGTTAGCCTGTATAATGCCCATCAGACAAAGTTACAAGCAAGGTTATAGTTATAGTTGACTAAAACGAAACTAAAAATTAAAACTACGTGAGAAAAATAATTTTAGCTAACTGAAATAGAAATAAAAATAAAAACTAGACTTTTAAGAAAATTAAAACTAACTAAAATAAGATTGTGGGCTTAGGAAACTAACTAAAATAAAATAGAAATATACAGGAAATGTCCTTAGTTCTAGTCTTTGTCAGCTGGATTAAATTTAGTCAGACTCAGGATGTCTACATGATTGTGTCTCATTTGCCTTCACAAAGTGTTGTGTTTGTATTGTAATTTATGATCTAAACATCTTAAATCTTCCCCTGACAAATACCATCCATATTATAACAATGCAGAAAACTAAAACTAACACTGAAACTAATAAAAACTAAATTAAAACAAAAAATTTTCAAACAAGAAAAACTAAACTGAAATGAGCAAACCCACTCTGGAAACTAACTGAAACTAAACTGAATTCAAAACAAAAACTCAAAACAAAATAAAAATAAAAATAAAAAAATTAATTAATACAAAACTATAATAACTCTGGTTACAAGTCACCAAAAAGTTACAAGCTTTGCAGATTTTGGTGACTATGATGGAAAGTACTACAAATAATATGAAGCAAAAGTGTTTTTGTCACGTTTGGAGTTATTTTTCAATTTTGCACAAGGGAAGATATGGCATGAAGTGACACACTGTAACTGGCTCAGAAAATTGCTAAAATTATCAGATATGGCTAAAAAAAATTGCATGCCAGTCTATGGCTAAAATGACAGTGAATTAAGAGAATATATGAGTATAAATGACTATTGCATGAACAAACTTCCTTTTTTTCCTTACTGTATTTACTTAGCAAGAGCTGGGAAAGCTACATTCAAGTATAATATTTTTGGCCCTGACATGCTTGATGTCAGTCCAGTAACCTGTACAGTTTATTGCAGGGGTGGTCAAACATATGGCCTACAGTCCAGAACCGAAGTTTCAAAAAAAGGCATACATTTTGGACCTTTAACTGTATTTAGACACTATGGATGGTTGTGTCAGGAAGGCCATGTGGTGTAAAACCTCTGCACAGTTATCAATGTGGAGTAAACTGCTGTGGCGACCCCTTGGGGAGGATGCAATGGAGCAGCTGAAAGTACATTGACTGACAAACACACATCCTGTTACATGTCAAAGTTAGAAATTAGGAAAGAACGTGAGTTGTGTTTTATTGTAAGTATTCGAATTAATGACATAAAAGTTCATTTTATTTTTTTCTGATTTTTACACAGTAAAAAACATGACATTTTCCTTAAATTCACAGATAATTTCTGTTTTTTAATTACAGGACAAAGTCCTTTGTTTTGTACAACATAAGCCCAGTGAGCCATGCAGATGGATTTCTTTGATTTATTACACCAGGATTTATTTATAATGTGGAAAAACTGAAAAATGTTTGTTGAAATTTCACACCTCAGTCTCCCTGATTGCATCTGTAAACTTCTTTGCAAAGAAAGCAAGGAGCACAAATTTGGAGGTGTTTTTTCTTTGTAAGTTTTAGGTAATACCTTTCCTGCTTTGGTGAAGATGAAATTGAGTTGTCTGTAGCCCATGATGTAAAATTTATCTTCAGCTGCCCCCTTGTATTCTCCCCAAGTGTTCACCACAGCGGATTAATCTGCATTGGTAATCTGGCAGAGGTTTTACGTCAGATGCCCTTCCTGACGCAACCCTCCCTGGTGAGAGGGGCTTGTGTCCCCACCTGGAATCGAACCAGGGTCCTTTCACTTGTACCCTGAATGTGTAAATCACTACATTTATTGTATTTTTATTAAGTTGCATATGAAAATTTCAGGCTACCTCCTAGCATTGCTAACCTGTCCTCCATTGTCCCGCAGAAACACAGTGTTTGCCCTAAATTTAGATTGTTGGGATCAGGTCATCCTAGCACTGCGTATGTTCTCATCGGACATGCCAACAGATCATTTGAGATATGAACAGCTCAAGTTTTTAATGTATTCATGAATAGGACAAGATGTGTGGCAGCTGAAATGTAAGCCTAACCTTTTCTCCATTCAGTGATGCAGGTTTCTGCCACAGTGTTAGGCCCTACTGAATTAGCTACAAAAGTCTCACAACAAAAATGGTTTAAGAAACAATTAGTATCTGTGAATGTATTCATTCTGGATGAATAGCTTGACTTGAGTTCATGTTCATAGCATAATGTAAGATTTCTCATGCAAGATTTAAACTAATTATAAAGTTATAGCCTTTACTTGTTTTTTTTATTATGCATGTAATCTTTTCATTACATTCTGAAAGCAGACCAAACTGATAAATAAAACTGCATTTATTCTGTGCTTTCTGTGCTGACAAATGGTCTCTTCAAATTCAAGGAGTTCAACAAAATTCAGCATCACATGTGGCAGCTTTCAATTCAACTGTCCACCGTGAGGCCCAGTCATGGTACAAAAATTGCTCACCCCAACACTAGACTGACATTTTATCATTTTAGTCTTTCAAACTGTGCACATTGTAATATTTTGAATTCTGTTCTTCGATCAGTAGCAGAAGCTTATGTTAATAAGAAACGCAAAAGTCAAATCTTGTGACTCAGAGGTTTAACAGCTCATGGGCTATGTGTGGCTTTGTGTAAAATGGGAAGCATGAAAACTTGCCTACTTAACATTTTTTGTGGTTCAGAAAAAGATTTCTCTGTAGAGCAGTAAAAGCAGTGCACATCCTGAAAATAATGTCTTGAAATTCCTTATGGGGATAGTGTGGTGACCACCCTGAGTGCATTTACAAGCAGGAAGTCCCTGCTTTTTATCGATGATTTTTATGGAAGAATGCCTCTATTTACAGTTTGACAGATATGACAAAGTGCTGTGTTGAGTAGAGGGACTTTTTTTAAACTGTACGATGCTTAGCTAAAGGAATGTATTGTGCATGGTGAGCTGCTGTACTCGGGAAGGCCATTGACTGAATGGTTTCCAGCGTGCAGAGTGTCTTTATTGTTTCTACAATATTAATTTTTTATTAATGCAATATGACTGAAAGACATTTGACCTGTTTTTAAACACTGTGGTCTTTTATTTTGAAACCTCTTCCATGTAGTGTCCTCAGGAGCCAATAAGAAGAGCCAACATTTTTTTGTGTTTTAAGACTCAATGGCTAAACATGAATGCCTTAAAAAGGTTCTAGTTCATCAGTTTTTAATCTTGAATGTCAAAACTTCTCACAAGCACGAGTCTACAAAGTAACCTAAGCCTTCAGATGTACAATAAACAGCATGATCAGTTGGCTGGGGTGCTTCTGGAAACTGTTGTCCATGATAAAATCTGCAGTTTTCTCACTGTTGCCACCCCTGAGGCCCTGACTGCTTCATCTATGAACAGCTGCTGTGTGGATTTAGGAGTTGGGGAACTCTTCCAAGACATATAAACAAACACAAGACCAGGATTAGGATGGCTGACACTAATAGCTCACATCTCTCCGTCTCTCCAGCTCTGGCCATTGGTTTCACTCTCTCATTCCCCCCACCCACCAACCCACCCTTCTCTCCCTGTCTGATTTGTCATCTCATTAGTACCTGCTTCTCTGTCAGCATTGCTCTCTTAACAGAGCATCCCTCTTTCTTAAATGGTTACATCCTGTTTGATAGTGGTCTTGACCACTTTAGGTAATCCTCCGAGACTAACGCAGGAAGAGCTTTTGATATCACTGAGCTCAATAACCCTCTGAAGTCATCATTGGTGATAACCCTAATCAACCAATCCTGCACTAACCCTTTATTTTGAGCAAAGGCAAAACTGACTCTTTTTTTTTTAAATTTGTCAGTTAGAATGATTTTTTTTTGTTTGTTTCCTGACTGCCAAGATTTGGGAGAACAATTTTTTTAAAAAAACAGAAACTATATGTTCCCATCGCCTAGGGGGGACAAGTTGCTGCTCAAGTACTTCAGGATATTGTTCATGAGTGAGGGGTCAGTGGAGCAGGAGATTATTGAGGCATCTGCAGTGATATGGACACTGTACTGATCTGTTGTAGTGAAGGGAGCTGAGCATGAGAGTGAAGCTGTTGATATACCCGTCTACACCACCTGTGGCCACGAGCTCTGGGTAGTGACAGAAAAAATGAGACTGTAGATGCAAGTGGCAGGAATTAGCTTCTTCCAAAGGGTGTCTGAGTTCTCCCTTAGACATAAGCTGAGGAGTTCAGTCCTTCAGGAGGGGCTCAGAGTAGAGCCGCTTTTCCTTGACAGCGAAAAGACCATAAACCTCTTGGACGCCTGTTATTTGAGATGTATCGGGAATGTTCTACTGGGAGGAGGCCTCGGTGCAGACCCAGGACACACTGGAGAGAAAATGGATGGATGGACTGTATAGAGTAAGAGGTAGGATTAGAGGTCAAATTAGGGTTATCACAGACGATGGCTTAGACCTCAGAGGATTAACTTGGAAGTTTTACCAGGTTGGCAACACATTAATTTTAGATTCATGACGACTCATAAAATAAGAAAAATAAGAAAATAAATCTTTCAAATAAAGAGATGAATGTACCAATAATCAGTACGGTGACTAATATAGCAAACTTTAGGTAGATGTTGACCTATACTTTACCTGACTTTTATATGCTTGTGGCACTGTTGCTATCTGTAGCACTCAGTTCAATTCGGTTTTATTTATATTGCACTGATTCACAGCATAAGTCACCTCAAGGTGCTTTATATTGTAAGGTGAAGACCCTACAATATTAGAGCGAAAACCCAACAATTAGACCATTCTGTAAGCACTTGGCATGAAGAGACCTCTGGCAGAACCAGACACAAGAAGAGGCACCAACTGAGGGGGGAGGGGAAAGAGAACAGAATTAAGAGAGAAGAGAAAGGCAAAGACAAAACCAAGCTATGGGAGACAGAAGACAAAATTTATTTACAGAAGACATAATTTTTATAGCATTAAAGTGATTCTTTTAATTTCACGAGATTACGATAAATTCAATAAGTTCAAATATACTTATTGAAACTTCCTCTGTGTGACCCTTTGTTGTTGGTGATGACCTCAATCCCTATAACTGTAACCCTAGGCAATCAGAATATTCAATTTGTATATTTATTATGTACTTTATGTTCTCCCAAGTGTATTGTCAGAGCATAAAGATCATAGTCATTGTCAATGACACACAAAAAAATACTCATATATTTTTTAAAAAAGTCTGTTTTGCCTTCCCCCAAAATATAGGGTTAGAGTCATTTTAGGGTCAGGGTTACCTCCTATCATGACTTAGACATCTGAGGGTTAAAGCCTTCCAAAATTAGCTAAAGCTGTCAACTCAAGGTAAAATGTCTTTGCAGGCTCTCAGTCATCCAGGTCATGGTAGTTTTAAACACATGAGTGGAAGGCAGCTGGACTTCTTTTTTAGGTTCTTGAAGACATTTCACCTCTCATTCGAAAGGCTTCTTCACTTTAAAAAACTGATAGGAAATCCCAGAGATGTAACCTCCAGCCTGGGACTACAGAGCCTGAAAAGAACTAGCTGCTTCAGCTCAAGCACCTTAGAGCTGAAGGTGAAGAAATAATGTGCTATGACTTTATGTCCAAAACAGCTGTGTATTGTGTTGAAGAGATATCAATTAAAGTTGAGCTAGGGTCAGGCTGTACTTTCATAATAAACTGATTTGCTTGGGGTAGCTAAAATGAAACATCAAAAGTGAAACAGCAGCACACATCTGGCAACATCTCAACACACCTGCTCCTAAAAAGCTGCTGGTGATGGTGATTACAAAAAATACCTTTAAAATAAATCAAAGCAG
This sequence comes from Etroplus canarensis, assembly GCA_015106775.1. Taxonomy (NCBI): domain Eukaryota; kingdom Metazoa; phylum Chordata; class Actinopteri; order Cichliformes; family Cichlidae; genus Etroplus; species Etroplus canarensis. Next base: position 32,778 of record VUQH01088987.1, on the reverse strand, counting down.
TCACAGTCTGTGGTAGCAAAGCAGTCTCACTTGAATTCATTGGACTGAGCAAATGTGTTGTTTAAAGTGATTTTACATAAAACAGGGTTTTATTCATGCTTGATTGCATAGTGAATGTCTTTTCTTTGCCTTCACTTGTTATGCATATTGAATTGTTTGAATGCCAAAAGCCCTGCTTTAATACGTGTTAACTGAAGTGGGTGTATTGTGATTGTGCTGAAGTGGGATATGCATCAGTGGCGCTTGACCAGTAAGCTGACTCAGTGATAAACATGAAAACAGTGACTCCGTGGGATTGTGTTCCCCCCTATAACAGCTTGACCCCTTTCTTCCAAATGGAGCTCATCCAGTAACCAAAGAATAAGAAAAGAGCCTGCATCCCTTCACAAGTTGTACTGTAAACAGCAAGTGGCTATATTTAGGAATTAGCAGTTCAAACACAACAGATCATATTTACAGTTAAGAAAACAGCGATTTAGAAAACCTGTCAGTAAACAAATTAGTCAGCTCCATCCAAAATTAAAAGAGAAACACATTTCACCAAATACCATTTTCTAATGTGAATAAATACTTTAAAAAAACATGTAAAACATTGTTAAAAGGCCATCAATGCAGTGCAAATTTCCAGTATATTTTTTATGAGTAAGATTTCCCGTTGGCCTCCTTAGAAAACCCAAGTTTTCACCTCTCATGCTTCAGCGCTTCCAACAGTCAGTCCATCGTCATCATGATCCTGATCCATCATCATGATTAAAAGATGATCTCCTTTATTTTTTTTTTTTTATCGTAAATAACGTGGGACTTCCACCTGAAAAATAACACAGACGTGTTAGTTTTAAATGCAGGCATATGATTCTAATGCTTTTTAAGACAGACAATCATAAGAGCAAACGCAGGAATGACACAAATGGCTATGACGCATTAACTTTCTCTATCGGCTGCTTTTTCAGGGTTTATTTTTTCTAGTTCTTGGCACTGTACACTTCCCAGTATAGCTGTTTTCTCCTTTTCACAGTCTTTATTACCATGCTTAGCTAAGTGGCTGCATCATCCAGACGCATTTCCTACAGCCAATGAACTCTTTTCCTGGATGTAATATCATGATGCAGCTTTGTGATTGCCTCATTAAGATTTTTGACTAACACAAACTGGGACTTTGCATCAAATGTGTGCGTAATGTCCTCAGTGGTGTCAATAGAAGTGTTAAATGTGTGTTGTTGGTGCATGCTGTGGTCTGGTTACGTGTTATGTCTGTCTTTATCTAAGTTCTAGTGAACACTTTCTATAAATATCTGCACTAAGTGGCTGGAATTTCACAGCTACACTTGGAGACCCTGCTATCTGAGGGCAGAGCTAATTTTCCACTCTAACAATGTAAAGAGCGGCTATAAAGCTTCGTGCAAAGCATCTCTTTTCTCAAAGATAAAAATAGTAAGCACTTTGAATAATAACACAAAAACAGTGTCCAGATGGGTTCAGTTGCAATTCTCTCTTGTTTGTCCTATTATCTTTTCCTCCATATCAGCTAATCTACCTCTTCAAGATAAAAATACTTGACTTGCTTGGCCGTCATTATTATTTACTGGCTGGAAAAGCACTGTAATCATGCCAGAGTGCTGGATGGCAGCAAGAAGCCTTTTGCCTGCCTACCCTCTACAGACAGAACATAGCATGTCAGCCACAGAGATGACTCAGACACCACTGACTCTGTGTCATCCACATCTAAATTAAACTCCCCCTTGTTCAGTTTGCTTTAGAGAGACTCTGCAATTTTGCTTCAAGTGCTTCACTCGCCTGCTTGTGTTTCTGCTTGAGTGTTGGCTTTTTAGCTTTTCACACTCTGAAGCACAAAGCACTCTTTAACCTTGTGCAACTTTTGGCTGAGTGCATTTCTAAATTCCAATCCAGTTTCAGTTTGATACAGTTTCCTGGGGATAATATGAAGAGTAATACTAATAACGCAAGTTGGAAAAATAAATTAATAGGAAATTTGGAGTTGAAAAAGGGTCCTCACCCGTCTCAGGTTGCGTACGCTGCTATTACGGATCGACTCCATCAGCTGATCATGGGCTGACCTCATTGGCGTGGATGGCCTGCTGCCCTCCTCCCCTCTCTTCTCCACTGGCACAGGCCTCAGGGCATGCTTTAGCTCCTTCAGGATGCCATTTGTCTCATCATTGCCCGAGTCCTTCCCCTTCTTGGCCTTCTTTCCTTTAGTTTTTGCCACCTTTTTGCTGCCAGCCTCATGCGCCTTGATGACCTCCGCAATCATCCTTGTGGGATTCTTCTTCTCCCGCTGCATGGGTGGTGGTGGAGGAGGTGGTGGTGGGGGAGGCGGGGGTGGAGGTGGGGGAGGAGGTGGTGCAGGAGGCATCTGTTTTTTAGCCAGGTCATTTCGGGGCAGTTTGGGTGAGGACCAGGGAGAGACCCTGGGTGAGCTGTGAGGTGATGAACTTGGTGTTCCTCTCTACAGGAAGAGAAAGGCAAATTGATAAACTTTAATGAAAAAAAGTTGTGCTCGCTTTTACTAAGAAATGTCAATGGAGTTTCACTGTAAGTATTTAAAACAGATGAAGTGCCAGATAAAGGTGAAACACTGAAAGGGTGTGTGAGTTAATATTTGTGCAAGTGTCCTCATCAGCAAGCAGTTAAAATATTGAAGTTAAAGTGGAGGAGGTGTTATCTGAAGAGTAATTATTTTCCTAAAGTCAAATACACTGCATGGACAAAAGTATTGTGCCACACCTCTTATTCTTTAAATTTAGGTGTTTCATTCAGTCCCATTGCCACAGATGTATCGCATGAATCAGCCAGCCATGTAGTCTGCCTTTACAAACATTTCTGAAAGAATATGTCACTCTAAAGAGCTCAGTGAATTCAAGCGTGGTACTGTGATACAACACTACTGTTGCAACAACTCAGTTCGTGAAATTTCTTCTCTCCCGGATATTCCATGAGCAACTGTATTTTGATTTTTGTGAAGTGGAAACATTTAGGAACCACAGCAACTCAGCTGAAGCGGCAGACCATAAGAATTTATAGAGTGCAGTCACCAAGTGCTGAGGTACATAGTGCATAACAATTGCCAACACTCTGCTAAGTCAGTAATTGAAGAGTTTCAAACCTCCTCTGGCATTAACATCAGCACAAAAACTGCACCAGGAGCTTCATGACATGGGTTATCATGGCCAAGTAGTCACATCTAAGCCTTAGATCACCAATCACAATGTGAAGTGCCAGATTGAGTAGTGTGCAACACACTGCCACTGGACTCCGGAGTAGTGGTTCCTTAACTGAACTCTTTGGGGATGAACTATAATTAAATTGTGAGACTGTATCATAAATGCTCTTTTGGATGAGTGGGCAAAAATTCCCACAGGCACACTCCGAAATCTTGTAGAAAACCTAGCCAGAAGAGTGGAAGCTGCTATAGCAGCAAAGGGGGGACCAACTCCATGTTAATTCCTGTGGATTTAGGATGAGATGTCATAAAAGCTCCAGTAGATGTAATGTGTACGTGGCCCAATACTGTTGCCCATATAGTGTATGTCAAAGATGGATGCAGGAAACATGATGTCACCCTTTGGTTAGTGAAGTCCCATGTGTACCCTTTATTTAGGGTTCAAAATGGGGTAGCTGTCACTGTCTTCTTCTTTTTTTCAGCCAGATGTTACAAGCAAGGAGTGATCTGACTGAGATGTCACTTCAAACTAATGAGGTAACAATTTGTCAGTAACAAGGCAGCCATACCTATAATGATATCCTGCTTTGTTTAATTTACACTAAAGCTAGATGTCGTTTACAAAACAAACACCATGCTGTACTAAATAAAATTTGAAAATTGGCATTTATACGATAAACTCATCAGGAAACTATTGAGTTTATAAATTCAGGAGGAAGTTGTCATTTTCTTATAGACTTCTATACAGTCGCTCCCATGTGGTGATCAAATGGAATAGTTTAAGGTACATCCACACTGAGTTAATTTTCTGGACGCCGAGACCACATCCATCATTTATATGCAACCCGTAGTTATAGGGTCAGTTGATTCAGATTATATGTTTATATGTTTATTTTTTATTTATGTTTATTTTATTTTCAATTCAGGTCAGTTTCACTTAGTTTACAGTGTCTGTACGCTTCTTTCTGTTTAGTTTTTATTATACAAAAGTGTTCAGTTTAAGGATGTTTTTTTTATTGAAATGTGGGGGATATTGTCAACTACACTATTCAGGAAGTTCAGAAAAGATACAATGCATTACAATACAAACATAACTTTTCATGTCACGTGGACATCCCAGTCTCAATAAATACAGTAGATGCACCAAAACCTCCTGATGGTTGTTGGGTTAACAAATTTAGCCACTCAGGATTTTTCCTGTATTATTTTAAGACACACACATTGTTGCAGTTACTGTTTTACAAAAGTCTAGTTTTTCTTCTAATTTCACTTTACAAAAAATCATTTTTGCTCTTAGTTTTAGATTTTAGTTTAGCTTTAGTTAACTATAGTGACCTTGGTGTGATTAATCACTATATTCTGTAACATTACAGATGCGTATCATTAGCTTTAGTATGCCAGCTGAAGATCTTACTGTTTTTCACAGAGATAAGAACTTTGAGGACAGTGATGGAAAACAAAATGGCAAAGTAAAGCTACAAACCAGTGCCGTGGTTCTAGGGTTAACAACTCCCTCTTGCGCCCCCTGTTGGCTCTGCTGCTGCCTCTGCTCTTGCAGCCGTTTCTGTCTCTGGCGGTCTTGGTTCCTGGTGAGGATTCCAGTCATGCTCATTCTGGGACCAGGTAGGTTGAACTGGTAACCCAGTTTGATCAAAGTGTAGTTTTCCCTCAGAATCTTCACCATCTCCATTTCAACCTGCAGCATTTGGTTGATGATAAATAAAACCAGCATTATGTGTAGTGCCACACAGATGGCATTGATTAATGAATAAAACAGAATAGAAAAGAGGAGAAAGAAACCAACCTGTCCTCCACACATGTGTCTCTGGTTATGGAACCTAAGCTCTGTCAAGCTGTTGTTTGCTGGTAATGCTTGAACCAGCGCCATCACGCCTTTCCCAGACACATAGTTAGACTCTATATTCAGACTGATGATGGACGAGTTCTCCTTTAGCATCTTAGCAATGGCCAGAGCCACGGGGTCATCAGCTCGGGTGTTTGCGAGGCTAAAGACCCGCACATGTGTGTTTGACCTCAGGGCTTCAGCAAATCGGATGAGAGTTTCCTAAGAAGTAAATTTGAGTATTTATATCTCCCAAATATACGAGAATTTCATAGTATGAAAGAATGAAGAAAGCTGTTTTTATAACAAAACAAATACTATGCTGAAACTTGAAACATAGAGCTGTTCACTTGACCTTCAACGATGACCACAACCACGCAGAAGCCATAACATTCCTGAATACATTTAAAACTTCACTAAGGCCAGTGTCTACCACACTGACACAAAGGCTTGCTCCCAAGTTGTTCTTCCAGCTCATACTGAAATTAGCAACTACTTGTATGGAGTTGCTTTTCTTCCTTTATTATGCATTCCAATAAAATATGTTTAATATCAGAAAGCACAAATAAGAGCAAAACTAATTACTAAACACACAAAAAAATACTGCTTGCTTTTGAGTTGAATCTCACTGATGGTACCTACACTTTACCCCTTTTAGGGAACTCATTGAAATGCTTGAAAATTCAAAATTTCAACCCTGTAGTGTTATTTAAGGATCTTACAAGTTTACTTTCTTTTTGTATTTTTTAATGTTTCATTTTTATGTTGCAAATCAAAGTCGGTGAAGGTACTGTATAAGTTATACGATGTGGGTAGAGTACAGGTTGGAGGAGATTGTTGGGGGGGTTTGGTGGTTAAATGCCATGACGTCACAATCTGTGAAGTAGTCTGATCTTGACTGATTCACTGGAAGAAATCCATGTGGTTTTACAACCTCACAAACAGGGAAAGAAAACCAAATTGGATGCCCACTGAAATGACCAAATATGATTTTTCACCCAATAAAGGACAGAACATTCCCACTGGCCAGTCTTAATCAGAGTGACAGCTTAGCAACATCTACTATTACTAAATGAGAAATAAGGTAATTTAGGGATTCACTGACTATTGCCTGATGACTTAGCTTCTTGGGATTCCAATGTAGATAAATGTTAAAAAGGCACTCCTAAAAGGCTAAGTCATCATCAGAAGATAGCTGATGGGTTCAAGATTGCATTTTGGTTCATGCTTTCCCTCTATTGCTCTCCTTGCAAACTGTTAACCTCCAGTTAAACAAAGCCCATAAACAGAAATCTAAAACCTTCCTGCTGAAAAAAATCTGGTTTTAATGCCTGCAAATTTGGCATTTTCATACATAGACATCACCTATAGAGATCAGGCTAAAAGGGAATTGTCTTTCAGTGTAGGTTCTGTCCACGAGATTCAGCAACAGTGTTTAGTTTTGCAATGGACATTTTTTATTGCCAACCCATTCTGTTTGATTGCATAGGAATACAAAAGCAACTCTGTACACTTGCCATTACGTAAACCACAAAATGACTAAAATGAAACAAACCTCGTCATCAAAGCTGTAGATTGAAATCATCTGTTTTTAGTTCATTTTGTTGTCATAAGAACTGTATGGACCAAACATGTCCTTCATTTTATAACCACAGTAAAATGCATGCTTCTAAAAATAGGCTCGAGCACAATCAGAGGTATATCAAATTCTCAGGGCCTAGCTTGGTTCATACTCTTCCCTTGTTGCAAGTTGCTATAGCTCATCTACTGTTTAACATTACTGTATTTTTTTTCTTTAATGTGTTACCAGCCAGGCAATAAATGGTTAGTTTCTGGTACAGACAGACAAATCTGTTTTTGTGACTACACAGATCTACAAATATATGTGAAGATATTTTGTTTTTATTACTACCCATAAAAAGTGATCAGACTAGAAATTGTTTGAAGCTATTTTTAGATGGAGTTCTTAGGATTAACTTAACTCAGTTTAATGACTAGTTACTATATTTTGGATGTAAATATTGTTCCTTACACTTTTTACTGTTTATTTTAAAGCTTTAGTTACCTATTATTTTGTAGATAAGTTGCATTATTAAAGATTAAGCTACCCAGCAATATTATGGCTGACAGCTGAAAAATCTTAATGAATCAATAACTTTGACCCAGTAATATAAAATATATAATTCTAAATATGTCATTCAACATAATGAGTGTTTACTTTTGGTGCTTTGAATGTATTTTGACTATTACACAATCACCTAACAAGCAAAATGTCCCTGGTTTGATCCCAGGCGGGAACACAAGCCCCTCTCACCACGGAGGGTTGCGTCAGGAAGGGCATCTGGTGCAAAACCTCTGTCAAATTACCAATGCAGATTAATCCTCTGTGGTGACCACTTGGGTAGAATACAGGGGAGTAGCCAAAAGGTTCATTTTACATGCATAACTTGTGTACTATTAAGCTGCCTAAATAGTTTTGTAACTTTTAATGAAGTAAAAAGTCTAAATACACTTTTTAAGTTTACACATTAACATTTTTTTAGATTCTTGTGTGGCACGGCTTCTCATAATAAATCTATGACAGGACACGGGGCTGCACGTGAGCCTGAAAATTGTGACTGTTGTTTTTCCATGTCATTTTCAGCACTAATTTTATTTTTTGTTCTGCTCTGTTCTAAATATTGCTCTGTTTTTACAATGCTGACCTGTTTTTAATCTGTATTGTACTTTATTATTTATTCTGTATATTTTTAGCATTGCAGTATTGGTTAGCATTATATTAATTTATTATGGTGTTTTACAAGGGTTCTTGATACAAATTTAGTTTCTTCATGGGTAAATATGTTGAATGTCAACAAAAAACTTGAACCTTGATTCAATTATCTGATTTCCTGTGTCCCCCTCCAACCCCCCTTTGTTCCTGGTCCCCCTGTGCCAAATCCTAGAAACACCCCTGCTTGTGAGAAAATTTTGCTTTTTTTAATGAAAGTTTAGTATTTGTACCTGTGAGATGTCATCAATATTGTTGAGATTAACCTCAGTGAGTTCGGGGTCATTGCAAAGCGCTCGTTGCAGAGCGTCATCAACGACAGTTGGGTTTCCACTTGTGTTTGGGTCAATAGGTGGAGGAGGAGGAGTCAGTCTCATAGGCTCCACCCTCTGAGGCTTAAGTAGTGTTATGTTCTCAGCTCGTGACATCAGGGGCCCTGAACTCTGTGAGGTTTCAGGTTTTGCTTTATTGTCCTGTTCCTCATCATCATCATCATCTTCCTCTTCTGTTACAGGTTCCTCTTCTTCCTCACTCTCTTCTTCCTCTTCCTCTTCCTCTTCCTCTTCTTCATCACTGTTCTCATCTTTCTCTTCTTCCTCCTTTTGATTTTCACACTTTTTTTGCTCTTTTTCATTTTCATCATCTTTTTCATCCTCTCCTTCACTGGTTCCTTCCATCACACACTCCTCCTCCTGTTCTTCATCCTATGTTTCAATAAAATTATTCAAGGATTAAAAATCTAGACTATCAAACTTTTAAAAGGATGATCTCATATAGACATCTTCATAGTAGAAAAATCGGTTATGTTTCTCCTTACTTTTAGTAAATCAGTCAATCTATTCTGAGGTAATGCTGATACAACTTCAGCATTTTTCTTTTACATGTTGCAAATGGAAAACAAATTAAAATAAATGTTATCACTGACCAGTTTGGGGCTTCCTCCACCTAACTCATCCTCCAGCAGTCTACGTGTCTCATTTTCCCAGTACTTCATGAGGGCCTCTCTGCTGAAGGTGCCCGTCGGGGTTTTATCCGTCTGGTCTCTCTGTCTGAGGCCTATGGGCACATTGGCATCAGGGTCGATGTCCGCCAGCTCCTTTTCTAACTCAGCCAGCTCCTCAGGGCTGAGCGAAGCCAAAAGCTCATCCTCATCGATATCTTCATACTTACTCAGCTCTCGACGATATCCGAAACAACTCATGGCCAAAGAATGGTAAGCACCGAACAAACAGAAATAAAGAAAGATTAGTTCTTGATTTGCTTGTGATCTGGTGTAGACCCCAAAATGAAGATATTTGGGAATAGAAATTCCAACAATAGTTACAGTCCACCATGAAACTTCTAGAGGTCTTAAAGCAAAAGGGGTCAGTGGAACTTGAAAGTTCAATTTAGGTGCTCCTTGCCAAAGAAAAGATATTTGGACATTCCGGGTCCATCAAAAAGTACTTCTTCTACCTCTGGAGCCTACTCCAGTCTGAACTGGATCTGTCCTGGCCAGCCAAGTTTATGTGAGGGAGACCCTGTGTGTGTGTGTGTCCGTGGCCTCTCCTCTTTAATCTCCACAGCTGCTGTTTAGGCCTTAAGAGGGGGATCAGAGGGGAACGTACGAAGTGTAGGCACCATGATGCAGCGTCTTTTTTGGGAGGCGCTGTGCTGAGAGGCAGAGCCACAAAAAGCTTGTGAGCTCAGAGACCATATGATCTGTCAATGTAGTGGTCTGACACCATGACTTGAGTGTCTGTTCGTGGTCAACTGAACTCAGCATATAGTCAGAACAAGAATGATAAAGACAGATGAGGCATCACCCAAAAAATGGCTTGGTCTCAGCGTGTCCATCAGAAAGAGTTGTTCTTCTCTTATGACAGTATAGCTGGTCTGAATGATTTTAGAATTACATAAAATGGTAGCTAAATTTATTGAGGGAGCCTTATTAAAAAGGAATCGTAGTCCCTGGACTCAGATTTATGATCAGTTTATCACCATTTGACCTAACCCCATTGCATGTCTTTGGGAGGGAACCAGAGAACCCAAAGAGAACCCCACACAAGCACAGGGAGTACGTGTAAACTACATACAGAAGGGCCCAGGCTGCCCAGCTGGTGGCTTTGAACCCCAACCTGCTTACTGTGAGGTGATAGTGCTAAACACCACCCCCCACCTCCATGCTCCCCACTGCCCACTTCATTAGGTATGCCTGTTCAACTGCTTGTTAATGCAAATATCTAAACAGCTAGTCACATTGCAACTCACTGCATTTTGACGTGTAGACATGGTCAAGACAACCTGCTGAAGTTCAAACTGAGCATCAGAATGGAGAAGAAAGGTGACTTAAGTGACAATAAATGTGGCATGGCTGTTGGTGCCAGACGGGCTGTCTGAGTTTTACAGAAACTGCTGATATACTGGGATTTTTTTGTTTTGTTTTTTGTTGGTTCCAGAGGTCAAAGGAGAATGAAGAGACTTCTTCAAGCTGACAGGAGGGGCAACAACATCTAAAAAAAAAACCCACTCTAATAGCCCTTGCTCCTGTGTGTTTCCTAGATATTCCTTGCTCTTTGGATTATGTTTTTTTTAGTTGTTTCTTATTTATGTTGATACTTTGATCATCCAGAATAAAAGGCTTGCTCTTAGTTCAGCATTCTGCAGCATTGTCCTGCACCTGGGTCCTCCACTCATCTACACTCCACACACAGTGACAGTAATTTCAAATGATATAGAAACACAGGATGCATTAATTGAACATTTTTAAAATATCCCAGTTTATTACAAAATCAGAAATGTGTTTTATTTGTTCACAGTATTACTGCCATTTCTTTTACATTTTCAGACCCCATATTGACAAGACACGAAAAATTAGCACAAAATATTTTACACCAACACAAGGTTTTCACTTCCCATTAATTCAGTCTCTTCTGAGGACTGCGTGGGCTTGCACTCGCTGTGCTCGATCTGTCATACTCTGTTTGTAAAAGCTGGACAATGTACACCTATATTTTTCGGACAATGATATGGTTCATATTAACATCTTAAAATCACCTGCTCAGCTTCACCTTATGCATGAATTTTATTGGAGAACTAACAGCTTTATGGGAGACACCTATTATACATACTAAAATACATTATTTGATTATTACTGGTAGTTTTTGTAAGTTTCTGATGCAATCACTAATATATACAGAAACAACTGAAAAATATGTAAAACAAGTGCTTTTACTACGTAAAAATGTTAACTTTGACTATTGGTTTTACATTCCACTCACAGACAAAATGTGTTTCACATAGATGAGAGTTTATCATGCAGGTCATTCTCTCTGTAGGACACGTAGTTCATCAGTCTGGGGGGGAAGGGACGAGTAGCCATCATTGCAGGTTCATTCAGGGTCCTGAGGCTCATATGATTTCTGATTACCAGTCGACACAAGTGCTGCAGAGATCGTGGCTTCCCTGTGGACACACAAACACACATCTACTCCAGCTTAAATCAGAACAATATGACATTTTTTCTGCCTTATAGTTATGTTCTCTATCCAAAGCAGCAGCTTGGCAGTTTTACCCAGTATGTCAGAGATCTCATCCCACTCTGGGCTCTTCTCCAGGATGTGTCTGAGCTTAGAACAAACGCTGACGTGGCTGACGTAGTCCAGTAGCATCCTTACAACACTGCCTACCAGATGAGCTAGCCATGACACTGACACAAACTCGCAGAACTGAAAGAGAAAAGATCAGGTTGGTGACATGCTGCTGCTTAAGGTGGCCTTAATTATGACTGGCTGACAGATGGTCGTTGGCAGATGAGAATGTTCCTGTTTGTGCCGGCTCTTACGGAGATGACATTAGGTTGACAGTAAATCTGGTAGGCTTGGTTATGGAGCTCAATCCAGGTACTATCCAGTGCTTCACTGTCGCCATGACAACACTCGAAACACCTATATGGTTTCAGAGATCAGATGATAACAATTCTTCACATATCACAGTTTCACACACGTTGAAGCTAAAGAAAAAATATGGAATTCAGTGGCAGAAAAACTGTCACTGAGTTACTTTGCCTCCCTACATAAATCATATATGGACTAATTTTACAGCAGGTATACGTGCTTGTAAGCATGATATCCATTGTTGAGCAGCAGTCGCAACATGACATGGTCTCTGAGGCAGTACTGTAGGGGTGTGGGGAACACCGTATTACTGATCACTCTGAAATAACAGTTCACCTCTGCTCCATAGGACAGCAACAGCTGCACCAAGTCATGCCTGGTAAGAAAGATCAAAGTTTTACCACACAATTTTGCAGTACCACATATAGTATATGAGCAAAAGTATTGCAAGTTTACAATACTTTACTGTTTACTGTAAATTTGCATGGTCTGCCACTTAGGGTCTGAATTGCTTTGTTTCCTAAACATCCCTACTTTGCTATAATACCACTGCAGGTTGATGGTGTAATATCTAGGATGGAAGAAAGTTCACAAACTGGCTTGTTGCAATGGTGGCAACATATTACAGTACCACGCTCAAACTGAGTGATCTTTTTTGAATGACCCATTCTTTCACAAATGTTAGTAATGGCAGACTGCATGGCTAGCCCCCAATTTTATACACTTGTGGCAATGGGACTGAATGAAACACTTGAATTGAACGATTAAGAGATGTGGCCCAGTACTTTTGTCCATATAGAGTGTGTGAATAATCACAAAATACCTGGATGTGCATATGTTGCTCACCTCTCGGCCCGTATAGCAACCAAGATGCACCGCAGTGGGTCCAGGTCAGTTTTTGCTCCAGCTGCCAGCAACATCTCTGAACAGGTGATATCACCATTAGACACAGCAAAGTACAGAGCAGTCTTTCTGAGATCCCCGTAGTTCTCTGTAACAACATTTAATGTCATCATGAATGTAAATTATTGCTTCCTAGCATGACAGGAAATTTCACTGCTTTAGAAAATTTCTGCTTTGGTCACTTCTTCACTCTCCAGGCCATGCCATCTACATTATCTCTAAGCATGTTTTAACATATCATGCATATACACAACAGCATATTAGCTGTCTTACAGAGACTGATTACTGTGTTGAGATGGATAAGCTTCACATGATGTGTTTTTGTTGCACTGTAATATCACAAACATGAACTCAAATTTTATCAGCAATGTGAGCTGAAGCACCCTTCACAATCATTGAACAGATGCTTTCCGTTGCAGTCATTTATGTGTGTGTGTGTGTGCGTGTGTGCATTTTGAATCAACTAAATGATCTTAATTAATTGCTAAAGTGAATATGTGTGTGCACTGCTCATGTCTTGCATAATTTGGAAACACATTATGGTGGCTAAATTGCCTGAATTGAGGTTTTACACGTGTGCATCCAGCTGCTTCATACCGGAGATGTGTGTATCTAGCACGGCATTGACGTCATAACCTTTCTGGATAAGCAGCTCTAGACACTGAACCTGTCCCCCATCAGCAGCAGAGTGGACAGGGTTTTGGCCTGAGAGACGAATAGCTCTCTTTGTCGTGATAGGGATGAGAGTCCTCAGGGCTCTAAGGACAGAGAGAGAGAGTTGAGACAGAAAAAGAGAGAGATGGAGGGAGGGGTGGATGGGAGATAAACAGGAAGAGAGGGAGCAACAGAAACAGCACAAAACACAAAACAGGACAGAGAGAAAAATGCTCATTAGATTGTGGTGTGAGCTGAAGTGTTATTCAGGGACAGAACTGAAAAACAGCGATAAACAGGGGGTTCTTTGTGGGGATGACTCCAGAGAAAACACTGCAGATCTGTGAGGTTGAGGGGCAGAGATGCTTTACATTCAAATTGGCTGCAAAACAAGAGGGAAATAATTTCACTGCGTTTGGAGCAAGTTCTTCATTTTGGAAAGTGGATTATCAGTTAGAATTCATAAGCTTATGGTCAGCTTATGATCAAATAGCCACAGAACATGAACTCACAGTATGTGTCCTTCATATGCAGCTCTGTGGATGGGCAGCTGGCAGGCATAGCTGGCAACATTTGGGTTGGCTCCATGCTGCAAAAGCAGCTTGATACAGTCCAGGTTTCCAGATCCAGATGCATCATACAGGACCGTGTCTCCATTGCTTGCCTGGGCACACACATCACCACCTAGTGGGATGCAGAGAATACAACAATGTCTGAGAAAGGGAGAGAGACATTATTTGGAGGGCTCATACAACATACACTGTACATTGTGTTTTACCATTCTGTATGAGTATGTCCAGTACTTCAGTGTTGCCATGTTCTGCTGCAATCCCCAGCGGCGTTACGCCATGTATGTCTCTGCTTGTTACTTTGGCTCCATGTCGAAGCAACAGCATCATAATAGCTGGGCAACCCATCTGGGTTAAGAAATAGGAAGCAAGTGAACACAGAAGGAAGGGTAGGTAGTAAAAAAGAAAAAAAATGGCAACTGAGCATGAATTTTGAGCTCAGGTTCAGCTTTATTCACCTTTGCAGCTTCATGAATGGCCATCCACTTTTTGCGACACACCTGTTCTACAAAGGCCCCACCCATGACGAGGGATAAAACCATGTCATATGAGTTCTGTCTCACCGCTACAAAAATATAAAATGCAAAATGGTTCCATAAGAGAAAAACATAATGAAGGTGTAACCATGCTGTTAATGAGAAACTGATAAGTGAGTGACAGTTAAAGCTGTCTACCGATGAGCAGAGGTGATTCATTCATGCTGTTGGTGTTGTGTGGTGAAGCTCCATGCTTCAGAAGCATCCTGACATTTTCTACCAGGTCTGTCTCTGCTGCTAGAGTCAGAGCCGTATCCCCATTCTCTGTCTGCTCCTCCAGGGTCAGATCTGCAGATTTCATCACTGCAACAAGAACCACAGTTACAGTGCATTAAAGTTAGAACTATAATATCACTCAGCTTGCATCCCGCTAAATGGCTTTATAGCAAACAGATGCAGTCTGGTTTACACTCTCACCCTGCAGAACTGTATGGAGGATCTCCTGCTGTGGCTGCACAACTGCTGCATGCAGAGGCAGCCACCCCCTGCTGTCACACTCTCTGAAGGCAGACACACAACATGATAGCAGCTGCAGCGCATCCACATCACCTGTTGATATACAACCAAGACCCATAAAGGGACTCACATGGAAACATTTGTAATATTCATTAACAACAGCAAGTTTACATATAGGTGCTGCTACCTTGTACATCTTTGCTTAATGTAATGTGAAAAATGCAATGCAAAATAATAAAACAGAAACTTACCTTTGCGAATGGCTTCCATAATCTTCATAAAGTCCAAACTGGTTGGTTGTTTCCTGTGAACATGTAAGCCTTTAATGTGGAAACACTATGATAGGGCTTCATTACAGTTTTGACGTTGATTACCTTTAAATTTGAGTCTTTTGTTAATTTGGCATATAAACATCTTTTATATAATTTCATTTTCTCCTCTAATAACACGGTGAAGTCCATAAGTACAAGTTAAGTATAGTATAGGGTGACAATTTTGGTTTTTTCCACTGCTGGGCAGACTCTTTTAGATGTTTTCAGGCAAAGTCTAATCTGGCCTTCCTGTTCTTGAGTGTAACCACTAGTTTGCACCTTGTTGTAAACCCTCTGTATTTACATTCATTAAGTCTCTTGATTGGAGACTTTGGCAATGATACGCCTACCTTGTTGAGAGTGTTCTTGACTTGGCTAGACTTGGCAGTGTTCATAACTTGGCAGGATGAATTCTGAAGTGTACAGGGCTACACATTTTGCTCACATTCATCCAAATGCTGTAAAACTCAGGTGGTGCTTCACCAAGGATACTGCAAAAGCAGCGCAAGAGTTTCTAAATGCAAAGAAATGGATATTCTTCAATTGCCAAGTCATTCTCCTGATCGCAACCCAGCAGAGCAGCTTTTCAGTTACTGAAGACAAAACTGAAGGCAGAGAGACCCACAAACAAGCAGCAACTGAAGGCGGCTGTAATTTCTAAACACTTAGTGCAATACTTTTATTAAATGCCTTGGATTAGAGCTGAAAGTCTGCGATTCCAATCACATCTTCACTGTCTGCTTTAAAACCCACTGTGATGGTGTACAGAGGCAAAATTCCAAAAACTGTCACTGTTCAAATATTTATGGACCTAACTGTAAATTTTCAGTAACAGTAAATATTAAAGCGGTGCTATGTGTTCTTACTCTTCCATACCTATTTGTTTGTACTGAACACTGCAGCTTGTAGGCATCTTGAATGCTCTCTCGAATGGCAAACTCAATCAGCTCCTCAGTTATGCCTTCCTGTTCAAAGTCATCCATTTCTGATTGCAGAGACAAAAGGACAGAGCAAGGCTTGTGTTTACTTGTAAACACTGAACTTGTCATAAAAAGAAGTTTAGCATATGTAGATAAATTATAACATGTTGAAACTTTATCTGTCTGCAGTTTGCGCTTTCTGCACAGCACGCAACTTGTTTATCAGTGAGGGGTAGCTCACACAGTATAACCACTATTCATGCTGGAAATATGAACATGTTAATGTAAACCTGTCCCTTCACTTGCGTTTTATGTTAGTCGTATCAGTTGGTCTCACCGGTTGATCTGAATAAGTCCCTTTGAGGTGTCCTGCTCACAGCCTGGGTGTGTTTTTGTTTTGCAGTATGTTAAGCTGTTTGGGTTATATTTAGATGTGACCTGCTTTAGATGACCTGCCTCAGCTCAGAGAATGTATCACATTTTCACTTACAACTCCAGAGTATAAAGTACTTCTTCTTCTATTGGTACACTGTGTGTTCACTCTAATCAAGGTCTTTATTCCCATGTGAACAAAACACATTATGGGTAATTTTGTGTGACTAACTAATCACTTTGTAGTGATAAATAAAATGCCATTTATTTGATTTCTGGAAATTAAAATTCTTTACATTAGTTCAAAACATCAAAAGCTACTAGTATTATTCTTAATCACACACATCTCATTAATGTGAACTTAAAGGACAAAAGTATAGAAAATGAAGCATACTTCCTGTTTGAAGTCCCATCAAGAAGCTTTTGAATGTGTGAAGAGGTCAAGTGTAGCGGCTCCACATGCTGCTCATTAAAAAGGGCAGCAAAGTCAAAGAACACAAGGCTGCACCCACCGCCTGGTCTCTTTTCTGATTCATTTTTGCTTTTTACTTTTGTGTATAATGGTAAAAAATAGTGGAAAATGTCATTATTTATGAGAGCCTGTGCCGATGTCTATGATTTGATTAATTATTTAATTAGCAGTCTAGCCTTTACATATATTTAATATACTTTCAGGATTAGCTGTGAGGGACTGAGCTGACTTTGCATGTGTAGCATATGAACATTATGAAAAGGTTTTATTTGACCTCCACAAAAAAATTCAATAAAATTTTACCAAAAAATCATAATTCAATATGAGGCCTGATCATAAAGTTACAAACAAAAGTAACACAGCAAACTGCGTAAACAAAAATGAACTGACAAAAACAGAGGAATTGACAGAAGGGAACAAAACAGACATATGTTTATATTGCAATAGTTCAAGTTAAATTTAATAAAATCCTAAATAAAATATGTAACTGTGAAGTGAAATGAACAACATATTGAAATGGAATAATTCCACTTACTTGAAATGTGATTTTGTTCAGTACAAGTCGCTATGTAATGTGTGTGATGTTAACAAAATAAAAAACCCAAAACAGTGACAAGATAATTCATTGGACTTGACATCTTAATTAAATTTTTTATAGTATATGAACTAATAGTTTTGCAAGAGTTGTCTTATTACTGCAATAGATGAATGGGTAATGTGCCTATTAGATCATATTTTAGGGGTTTTGTAACAAAGAAACAGAACTTCCCCCTTTTAGCAAATTGGGCTGTTCAAAGGGGTTTCCCTCCCTGTTTCCAGGGGTTTCCATAAAAGGCATTGTGCACCTGGTGCTTCTCTTTTGTCAGTCAGAGGGTGCAGGTGGTGTTGGCCATGGATGATGAGGTAGGTAAAGGATGTTAAACTGACACAGATTGTGCAATGTGAAATATTCTGCTATCTTGCTTAAAAGCATGCTTGCTGTATTAGGCTAGCAGGCGAGTTCAACTTAAACTGGCGCTATCTAGCCTGTTTTAAACAAACTATCAGAACAACATATGGCTAGCTTGTTTGACAGTATCCCTGCCTGTGTAGATTTTTTTAGTGTCTGTGTAAATTAATTCACTTTTAAGTAAATTATTTTAAAAATTGGTTCATGTGCAACTGATATTAATACACCAAGCAGCAACATCCTGCTGTATTTGACAGTGAAACTGAGGAGGGTGCACTTGGAGAGAAATTTTATTGTCCTCAGCTGGGTTTAAAGACTTCAGTATTTCACAAGTTAAAATTCATAACTGGGATAGACTCCTGCAATGCTGAAGATAAATGAATGAAATGTTAAAGAATAAATTTTCTATTATTAATGTCAAATGTAGGCCTCTAGAGAATTTTTTTATGTC
>VUQH01088986.1:0-10991 GCA_015106775.1 Etroplus canarensis | reverse complement strand
CCCTTTTTGTGTCCTTTTTTTTTTTTTTTTTTAAACTCAACCTAATCAAGTAACCAAAAGTAGTTTGCTTAGAAAATACAATAATGTGAACAATCTGGAGCAGGAAGACAAAAAAGAACTGGGAAAACCCCATATTTTTTTCTCCTTTAAGTTTAATTCTTTTGTTTTAAACATATATGCAGAATGTTCCCACGCTGGGTGTCTCTGCTCTGACCTTAGCCAGCCTGCTGTGCGACGAGGTCAGCCTGGCAGGCTTTGGCTACAACATCTCCCAGCAGAGAGCGCCATTGCACTACTACGACGACCTGTCAATGAGCGCCATGCTGCAGGAGACCATGCACAACGTTGACAGAGAAACTGAGTTCCTGCAAAGTCTGGTCAGAAAGGGAGTCATCACTGACCTGACGGGGGGGATCCACTGCTCCTTCTGCCACAGCTGACACCCCTGGAGGCATGGCAATAAAAGACACCTTTTTTTTGTTGAGAAGACTTGAATATATTTTCTGAAGCACTGAAAATCAGTGCAAGACTGAAAGAAGTCTTGCAATCATAATAAGATATTTTGAACTCAGTATTTCTTGAAAAATACAGTTACTAGTGTTTCCACAAAAATGACCTTGGAGCCGTGATTTTACTTCAGAAGTTATAACAATACAAAAAGCATGTTTCACTGCTTCCAGACACGCGTTATCCTCTTTCAAACTGTATCCCAGAGTGTCTGATCAATGTGTGGTAAATATATTACAGTTACATGCTTATACAGCACATTTATGTTTGTTTATGTTGTGTTATTTAGTTACACGGCTCAATGCAAAATGTATTTCGTGATTTCTTTGAAGCAGGCTTCAAATAGTAACACATGATTTTCCACGTATTTAATTATATTGTGTAAAAAGGTGTTAAAGCAAATTTTATTCATTCCATTGTAAATAAGGAACACATTGTTCTTTGTGGTAGCAATTTGTTTTTGTGTTCTTTGGCAGCTGCTGCACTTTGCTTTTGTTCCACAGGCTGCACTATTAATGTTTAGAATATATTTTTTTAATGATTTCTACATAATTAACTTTTTTGCTTTATAGTTAATGTTTAATCAGTGTACAAACTTAAGAGAATGTCGACGTTAATGTTTCATTTTCATGTGTCTCAGTTCACAGCTACTTGCGTCTGTGATACTCCTAATAAACAGAAGTATCAGTTCCCTGTTCTTACCTTTGTGTCACTTTAATTTATTTGATTGATTTTCTTTATTGAAATGTGCATAAGTACATATCAATACACAGGGTGGTTTATTATTGACTCATATTTCAGACTTCTGTGTAACACTACATGGACAAAAGTAGTGGCCCCCCTACACATTACACCTTCGGAGCTTTTATGACATCCTTTTCTAAATCCATTCATGCGGAAGAGCATCTCCATTCTTGTTCAGCCCAAAGGTGTTTTTTGGGGTTGATTTAGGCTAGACTAGTTCTTTCAAAACAAATCCATTCAACCACGCCTTTATGGACCTTGCTTTGTCCTCTGGGGCACAGTCACGGTGGAACAAAAAAGGGCCTTCCCCAAACTGTTCCAACAAAATTGGAAGCATAGAACTGTCCTTAATGTTTTAGCTTATCAAGACTTTAAGATTTGCAATCACTGGAACTAAGGGGCCCAGGCCAACCCCAGAAAAACAACTCTATAGCATTGTCCCTCTTCTACCAAACCTTACATTTTGCAGAATGCACTCAAGAAGATAAGATTCTCATCCATCAGACTGCCAGATAGAGAAGCATCGGCAGCATGCTTTACACCACCCGTCTGACAGGCGGCAGTGTGCTGGGTGATGTACAGCTTACATGTGGCTGCTTGGTCATGAATTCCCATGCCATGAAACTCTCAGAACACAGTTTTGGTGCCAGTGTTAATGCTAGAGGAGGTTTCAGACTCTGCAGTTACTGAGTCAGGAAAAAGTCTGCATCTTTCAAGAAGACCATGATTCTTATGCGGGACAATGCTCCATCTCGTGCATCAAAGTACTCCATTGCATGGCTAGCCAGTAAAGGCCTTAATGATGACATGGCCGCCTTCTTCACCTGACCTAAACCCTATTGAGAACTTATGGGCCCTTCTTAAACGTGAGATGTACAGTGAAGGAAAACAGTACACCTCTCTGAACAGAGTCTGGGAGGCTGTGGTTGCTGCTGCACAAAAAGTTGATGGTCAACAGATCAACAAACTGACAGACTCTTGAGTGTTATTGAAAAGAAGGGTGGTGATATTGATCACTGATTTATTTTTTGAAATGTTTATTTGTAAAGTTTCAGTTTTTTATTCTCATTTTAACAGATGAAAATAAACAAGTGAGATGAGAATATTTTTGTTTGTCTTTGAGTTGTGTAATAATTCTGCATATTAATAGTTGCCTAATAATTGTGCACACACAGATATTCTTGTACAAAAGCCAAAAGCTCACTTTCACTTCCTTAAATATTCAGGTTTGAGGTTTATTAACATTTTGGTTTAACCAAGAGCTCTGTTGTTGTTAACTAATAAAACTAACCCTCAAAAATGCAACTTGCCTAACAATTGTGCACGCAGTGAATGATCATGGAATCTTGGCACTATTTTGAATCTTTCACATTAACTGTTACTGTATACACTATGTGTAACTGCAAGTTCCAGACATCCTCTGGCATTAACATCAACACAAAAACTGTGAGCCGGGAGCTTCATGGCATGGGTTTCCATGATCAAGCACAATGCCGAGCATCAGATGGGAGTGGTGTAAAGCACACCACCACTGGACTCTGGAGCAGTGGAAATGTGTTCTATTGACTGACTAATCGTACGTCTCTGTCTGGCAGTCTGATGGAGCAGTCTGGGTTTGGTGAATACCTGTCTGACTTTAAAGTTTGGTGAATTAGGGATAATGCTATGAGATTGTTTTTCTGGGGTTGTCCTGGGCCCCTCACTTCCAGTGAAGGGAAATCTTAATGCTACAGTTTACCAAGACATTTTGGACAATTCTATGCTTCCAACTGTGTGGGAACAGTTTGGGGAAGGCCCTTTTCTGTTACAGTGCACAAAGCAAGCTCCATGAAGGCATGGTTGGGTGAGTTTGGTGTAGCAGAACTTGACTGGCCCACACAGAGCCCTGACCTCAACCCCATCCAGAACCTTTAAGATGAACTAGATCAGAGATTTTGTGTCAGGCCCTCTCATCCACCAACAGTGTCTGACCTATTCGTCATTGTTCTGCCTTTCAGATTCATATTTATTTGTATCTAACTGAACGTCCGTAACAAAATGCTGTGTGTTTTCCTGGGTTGTTGGTTCCATGGTTTCTTGAGTGTATTTGGACTTTGTGTTTTTGTGAAAGACTTTATCAACCGTGACTGTGACAATTCTCTATTAAGGGTAAAGTTGCGTTTTTGTCTCACAGTAGCAATAGTTGTTGAATTGATCTTTTGAGCGTGTGCTCACTTTTTCCTGATTGTGCTTTGGATACAACAGACTGTCAAAGTGCCATGTACTGCCCCCTATAAACCACAGACTAAAATTCTTTATAAATTCATATTGAATAAAGAAATCAACAAGACACGAGAGCAAGGTGAATATGGGCTTCATGGACAAGCAGCAAATTTAAGCCGTTTTATGTAAGAGTTGAGGACAGATTCCGTTTTCTGAAATGTGTTCTATTTTGTTTGGCAAGAAGCGTGATGAGAGGACCCAAATGTAGGTCACACAGGCAAACTGGACGTAAAACAGGACGATCATTTACTGGCTAAAGCAAAAGTCCTAATATTCAAAGAACAAACAATTCAGAAAGTCCAAAACATAAAATAATCCAAAAATGCAGTTTCTCTGATGTCTCATTCCTACTGTCATTTTCCCTCCTTTTTGATTGGTCTTTTCTCATTTCTTTAATTTGTGCCTCCTCATCTCCCCTCTCCTCCGCCCTTCCTGTGACCGGGAAATAGACCTCAGTGCACCATACTGAAGGATCTTTCCATTCCTGAAATTCATCTGAAGGACAGAAGACAGGAGATGAGCTATAATTGAGGATGCCCAGGTGTATCCTTTGCAGAAGTGCTTTTATCTTCAGCAGATGAAAGAGATGTGGCACACGGCTGAAACATACACATCAGCAGCTCTCTTTAACCAGCTTGTCCTTCTTGTGTGCACATTATTTCAGTTATTTAAGATGAGCAGCATTCTACTATTCCCTCTGTGTGAGCGATTAGAAAGGTTTGATATCTTGTCACATTTTGACATATTGTGAATGTGATTAAGTGTACATACATATTATGGTGCATTTGTGCCAAAAACATCATTTTTATTGGCATTTTTTTAACTTAACGCTGTCAGATACTTGATACTCACTTGTGTAATTAAATGAGGTCAAATAATGAATGCACCTTTTCATGGTTTCTGGCCATTTGGTGTGGTCTAGATAACCAAAATTTATGAGAAGACCTTAGATTTGATTTAATCGGACCCAGAGAACTTTTTCTGTTTTGCTGATCATTGTTACTCACATGATGATGTGTATACTCAGATAAATAGCTGCTATTATTAATGGGCTGTATGGCCAAAAGGAAGGCGGGCAGTTCGATGCCCGGCTTCTCCAGTCTACATATTGAAGTGTCCTTGGGCAAGATGTCTCACCCCAAATTGCTCCTGATGCATCCATCAGAGTGTGAATGTGTGTGTGGTAGTTAAATGTGCTTGAAGCCATAGAATAAAGTGCTACATAAGCACCAGTCCTTTTACCATAATTGGTAAATGTTTAGTGATGAATGTTACCATTAACAGTGGGTGTAATTATGTGGAAATAGTAATGTGAGGGACAGTGGGGACACTGAGAGTGGTTTGAACATGTCCTGTTCTTTCAGAAATCGCTGCATGAGAACATTATGAATTGTTTGCACTGGGTGCTTTGGGGTTTCGTGAGCAGTCCCAGCAAAGCACTGGAGAACTGGAGTGACCATTTCATGGAATAAGCAGTAGTCTGCTGCCTGTACCCTGCTGGTCAGTCCACAGCAGCAGCAGGAGGAGCACATCACTTTTCTGGAAAGAGGCGTGGGAACAGGAGCTACAGGCACTAAAACTCCTGCTAAAGGCACATACAAGTAGACTGCATGATCTTTGTTCATTCCCAGGTCGTGTAAGACCTGGGATAAATGAAGCAAAAAAGGAAAACACTATGGACTGCTTTAGTTTGACCTGGTGTCAGGCTATCCACTTTGTGTTACTACCTCAGTGTCGTGGCGGTGATGGATGAAATTTATTTTTAAGGCTCAAAACATCAATGAGAATCACACGAACTCAACAGCATGTCTTTCCCTAAACAACACCCTGGTCACCTGGAACTATCGAGATAGCAGAGACCAGGTGTTTTAACCTTCAGTGGAAAACAGCTCCTGCTCCTGGCTGTCATGGAGGTCGGTCATGAAATGAGAACCTGATGCACCAGCAGAAACAGGATCCTGTTCTACAGAATGCATATATAAGTTTAACGTGGAAAAAGCGAGCAGACACCCGTACTCTGTCCTGCCGTCTCTGCTGATCTTCCTGCGCTCCAGCAGTTTGCCGGATGATGATAGTCTGCCGCTTCAACAGCACATCTTACCCAGGAGCCTCACCAGACGCTCATCCAGGGTGATTCATAAGGAGTTTGAAACTACTCACATATAAAAATAGGGCATGAAACATTTACGGCTTTTGAGTCTGAAACATGTTTTTTAATGACTTGTTTCAAAGAAACTTGTCTTTTCGCGCTCTGCACTGTGGCTAACACTTGGACCACAGCAGGGCAGAGCAGAAGACTCTCACCTGAAGCCTTTCTGAGTGGTCAGAAACTAAGGGTGTTTTTGAAGGTGCTCATGCAGTATTTTGCTGTTTTTGAATGTTTTTATTATGCTTTCTATTGATTTCCAGCCTGCATGACAACAGCGGTACTCTAACTGAAGACAATGAAAAGCACATGTTACTTTGACATCACATACTCTGAGCTCACATAGTGAGGACCTTTGAGAGCCTGTTGATTGCTGCTCTTTATTCCTCCTAATTACACTGCGCTTGTTTTTTCCTCACTTTCTCTTTGCTTTTCAGCCGCACCACTCCTCCCACTACACTGTCACTTCATCACCCTTTTTTAAATCTGGATTTGGCACCAGTTTTAGCTTGAATAAAATTAATGAATTAAAATGCATACTAGGGCTCTGAATTATTATAATGAAATTAGTGAGAAATGCATCAGGGCAGGGGTAGATTGTACACTAAAGACTGGCAAACAGGAAATTCAGCTATTCATAAGATAGAATTAGAATGACACATCGGAGATCCATTTTGTACATATTTATTATTTTATTATTGTAGTATTTATTGATCTGTTAATGTACAATATATATTTCAAGTATTAGTCTGTGGAACTCAGTAAATACAGAATATATTCTTTTTGTCATTCTTTCTCAGGTAGGAGGAAAGGACAATCCTGCTGTCGACCCTATAATCCATGGTCTCAAGGGTGTGGTCCATCATGGTGAGTGGCAGGAGAGAGCCAGGACTTCATGTATATTCTTTGTGTTGGCTTGTTTTGCCTGTTCTTCTGGTTCTCTAGAACATAGATGAAGTGCATGCTTCAGCCCAGCCCTGGCTCTCATCATTTTGCCCTTTTCATTGCATGTACCCACTGAAGCCAGTACGAGTGCTGGGGTAACAGGAGATATGCTGTCTGTGAGACTGTTGTCATTAGTTACACTTACAACTTCTTCAGTCATGGGAAGCTTGGCCTTGACATCCCGCTGTTGTGTGCTGAAATGTAGATTAAAAAAAACTCATCAGTGGAAACATGCAGGGAAAAATAAACCACTCAGGAACATATGTAACAGCTGTCCACAGTAAATAAAAAAAAACATTTTATAGTAAAAGATTTTAAATAATTAAAAACAAAATAGCACAAGGGACAAAAAGCCCTGGCCGTCTCCTGTGTGAACGCCTTTGGTTAATATGTTTTGTGCTGCGGACCAACACAGCTTTTCTATATTTTAATGAGAAATCAGCTTATACACAAACATATGACTTGACTCTGTAGGTTCATCTCATTGGCTGTGCTGTCAGCCAATCAGGTTTCAGTTTTGTGAGGACTTCAGATTTATTGAGCCTAGCAAATTAAATTCATTTTGCAGCTGCATTATCTAGAAACTATTACAGCAGGACAATATTCCTGTCATGAGCTGTGATATATTTGAAATATGAACAAGTCCAGACCAAAGTCCAGATTAGCTTTACAGAGTAACAAGGCATAATATTAGAAGAGTACATTTGAATTGCTCATTTACTGCCTGTGTACTCAGGAGGAGTGAAGAATTAGCATTATAGTATTGTTAACTTAGGCCTTATCACTGTGGGCAAAGGGAAGAATGTCCATGCTCGTTTTACTGCCTCCTCCAAACCAGCCTCTGTATGAGTGAGACTATAATTACTGCTGAGGAAGTACAGTACTCCTGCCTGAGAGTTAAACATTAAACTGCATGATGTAGATACTGAAACTGACAGACGAAATGTAAAAGTAAAAAAATAAAAAAAGTAGTCTGATGAAAAAGAAGTTCATTTATCTAGAGTGTAAATGTAGATGTTTCTAACATATTCTAACAGAATCTCCCTTCCCCTGTGGAGGCAGACACTACACCCACTTTTATGGAGGACAAAGAAATTCAAGCAGAATTTTAGTTCAAAGCAACTTTGGTTTTATTTGATTTATTTTGGCAAATGTTCTTTTCTGCAAAAATAACTATTAGAATTACTTGCTGAGATCTGGGAACAGATCATTCTTGCTAAAATGAAGTCCAACGGGCCAACTTGTTTGGAAGGCTACATAAAGGCAAAATGTAAAATGACTGCCCAAAGAGCCTGTTACACCTCCTGCACACTTCACTGATACACTTCCTGCTTCCACACTGTACATGTAGGACAGAGTTTTTTTTTTTAGTGGGGTTATTACTGTCTACTGATCTGCATGTTTCCTGCCCCTTCACACAGAGATTAACTTATAAATCGAGGTAACAAAAATCACCCCAAACACCCGACTGACACAGCAGCACACAGTGTCTGTGTTTTGGCGCAGTGACTCTGACCTTCCTGCGCTGTTGAAATGAACTACATAGGAATTAAAGAGTAAAAAAAGTGACTCCATCATGTGTGATGCAACAGCACAAGAAGACAGGATCCATGTTAGTGGAAGGCGGCCTGTTGTCTAAATGTGCCATGCCGTCCAAATGTTGAAAAATTCATCAGCATTGCATTTTGGGAGACAGAGGGCCAGATTTATTTATTCATTTTAACTGTGCCAATGAGACAGTGCAAAATCTAACTGTCAAATTTTCAAATCTTTGAGTATTAGCTCTGTTTGACCTTTTGACCTCTATACTGACCTTGAATCTGACCATCCTAGTAGCAGGAGCTCTGTGATGCCTTAAAGTAACCAGTTAAACTAATATTTTTTCATTTTCTTTGATGACATGCAGTTGAAAGTTCTGTGACTCACCTGTGCACCACAGGAATCCATATAACTTTTTGAAGTCCTCTGTCGGTGCCCTAAATGATTAAATAATTAAATAAGTTGTGTTGTGCAGTTTTTGTGTGAGTTGAGGTGGAACAACCCTGCTATACTTTCTCATATTTCATGTTGAGTTTTCTCTGTGGAGACCTCTTTCTGAATTTTAAATTGGTATGTAATGAAAAAAGGTGAAAATTTATCATATAAAGTGAGATGACAAGACACATATTACAATTTATGATCAAAACCCACATAAATAATGTGCACAGGTGTAACGAAAAACATCTCAAAGCCAATCGCGTGTTTTAATGGTCATATTTGGACACAACAAAATTAATAGGGAAAAAAACACATTTAAGGTCTGAAACAGACAATTTCTAATAAACTGGTACTGTACCAGTGTTCTCCACGTGTCCATGTGTTAATGAAGTTACTGCTACTTTGGATTCGGTGTCCTACTGAAGCTCTGAGTTTGTTTCAGCTGACTTCAATTCTGCTCTTTTACCACGAGCCAAAGGGGGTCCGCTCTAAACATTTAGGGGTCGACTCAGTGAAGAGCTACAGGATGGAGCCAAAGTTCTGGCACCGCGGTCACAGCTTTCCGCCCACATCAGTAATTCATTCTGATAGTGTCTCTCCCTCTCAGAACCACACCAGGTGAAAAGACATGCTTTTTCCATCGCTACATTCACTGCAGTCTGCGCTGAACTTTGTACAGCAAACTTCAGTGGATCCAGTCTGTGTGATTCATCTCTCTCTTCTCCAAACGTTGTGCTCTGCAAGGGGAACTCCAGCTAATGCTTATGCAGTGAGACCAGCTGCAAACATACCTGTGTCCACGGCGTTTAGTTGTGAACCTCTGCCGTTAAAAACCGGCAGGAGTTTCTTTAATGCCTGCAGCCTCGTCGTGGAACACAGGGGCCTTCAGTGTACAAAGGGTTAATTGACTTGTTGTAATTTGTCATGCGCCAAAACCCCAGCACCACAACGTAGCCATGTTATGAGCTTTAAGGTGGGGAGGGGATTCTGATGTAACTCTTGTCTTTTATCGTACATTAGTGTAGTATGAACGAATGTAATTACGCTTCTGATGACTCGGGTC
This sequence comes from Etroplus canarensis, assembly GCA_015106775.1. Taxonomy (NCBI): domain Eukaryota; kingdom Metazoa; phylum Chordata; class Actinopteri; order Cichliformes; family Cichlidae; genus Etroplus; species Etroplus canarensis. The sequence continues at coordinate 1,347 of VUQH01088986.1, read as the reverse complement.
CAGTTTTGCTGTAGCTTTGGCAGAATGTGTGCTGAGGCCTTAATATTAGTTTGATATTGTCCTCTGGTAAATTCTGGCATGTGTACTTTGAAAAAATCAAACTGCGGGGCAGCTTTGAACTCTTATCGTCCTCATTAAAAAGTCTCAGCCTTTTTTTTTATGATTTAGTGCCTTACATGCTGTACATTAACACAACAAAACTGGGACTTCTGCAGTGATTCAGTGTTTTTTACCCTCACATAAGAAATTAGAAGGTTTTATACTGTTTTTGTAAGTAGTGTGTGTCCTTGGACAAAAACTGTTGCCTCCTCCACACAACGTCAAAGTTCATCCCTGTCATGATCAAGACATTTATCCTACAGCAATATTCTGTGGAAAAAAAAGAAAAAAAGAAAGGGCTCCACTCGTCTTGCAACAACAGAGTGAATTTTCAGGGCTTTGGCATACACAAATAAAACTTTGATAAAACCCCACCACATGAAACTTGCACTTTATCTCTCGCTCAGCTTTCTTGGAAAAACTACTCTGCCTCCATAATTCATCTAACACAAAGACCACTCAAGTTCAATCAAGGCCAAGCTCCAGTGTCTCCCACAGGGAAGGTGGTTGGCTAATTTGCTCTGTCTTCACCAGCGCTGCACCATGGATCAGCGGGTGGTTAAATTTTCACAGTGCTCGTCTCTGTTGTTGCTAGGCTTGTCTGGCAGACACGCACCACAGGTCTGACTTCTCTGTCTTTGTACCTCATGCCTTGTTGCATTTTACATGAAAACTCACTGGAACAAATGGTCTCTGACTAGCTAGCCAGCGAGCGGCTCTGCGCCATCTCTGTGAAATCAACCCAGTAAAAAGACTGAGCCTGATTTACATAGCGGCTCTGGTGGCAAAGACAGGGGCCCATTGTCTAAGCAGGGTTTGCCAGGGCTTCAGAGGCAGATGCAAAGGCTCAGAATGATGTGGCGGCTGGGACGAGCCTACTTATGTCTTGTTCTCATATTAATATAAACCCAGTGACTTTCTTTTTGCGAAGATCCTTATGAGTTAGGGAAAAACCTCAAACTCTCGTCTGAACTACATGCAACTGTAAGACATAAAAGTCAATCATTAAAACTGATTTTGAGAGGGTATAAAATTGTTGGCCCATTGCACCAGTGTAAATGCATGATTTAAAGGCAATGGCACCATAAAACAAAAAATATAAAATAATACTCAGGAAGGAAAAACACCTGACAAATATCTGGATTGTTCCAAATGGGTGTTAGCCTACATGGAATGAGTGATGTCTTGGTTATTTTTAAAAATTCCCACCAGGCTGTCAAAGAAGTACTTATGCTAAGATTTTTAAAG
>VUQH01088985.1:0-19909 GCA_015106775.1 Etroplus canarensis | reverse complement strand
AAATCATCACTGACTGTGGAAACTTAACAGTGGACTTCAAGCAACGTGGATTCTGTGCCTCTCCTCTCTTCCTCCAGACTCTGGGACCTTGATTTCCAAATGAAATGCAAAATTTACTTTCATCTGAAAAGAGGACTTTGTACCACTGAGCAACAGTTCAGTTCTTTTTCTCCACAGCCCAGATAAGATGCTTGTGATGTCTCTGGTTCAGGAGTGGCTTGACATGAGGAATCCAACATTTGTAGCCTATGTCTAGGATTCATCTTTGCGTAGTGGCTCTTGATGACTCCAGCCTCAGTCCACTCCTTGTGAAGCTCCCCCAAATGCTTGAATGGATTTTGCCTGACAATCCTCTCAAGGCTGCAGTTATCCCTTTTGCTGGTGCGCCTTTTCCTACCACACTTTTTCCTTCCACTCAATTTTATGAATATGCTTGGATACAGCACTCTGTGAACAACCAGCTTCTTTAGCAATGACCTTTTGTGGCTTACCCTCCTTGTGGAGGATGTCAATGATTGTCTTCTGGACATATGACAAATCAGCAGTCTTCCCCATGATTGTGTAGCCTACTGACCCAAACTGAGAGACCATTTAAAGGCTCAGGAAAGCCTTGCAGGTGTTTTGAGGTAATTGGCTGATTAGGGTGTGATGCCATGACTTTCCAATATTGAACCTTTTCACAATATTCTAATTTTCTGCGACACTGAATTTTGGGTTATAGTTATCTGTTTGCCATAATTATCAAAATTTCAAGAAATAAAGGCTTGAAATATTTCACTCTATGTGTAATGAATCTATATAATATATGGGTTTTACTTTCTGAAATGAGTGACAAAAAATATTAAACTTTTTCATGATATTCTAATTTTTTGAGATGTACCTAGAGTTATTAGTTGCTGCAATTCTTCATTCTGTTCATTACCTTGAAGAGATATGTTAAAGGGGTTTCTACAGCACTCCTGGAGACAAATATTACTACTGACTAAACTTTAAAATTTATTTTGAAGAGAGATTACAAAAGTTCGGAAGGCTGATATGTGGTAATATATCTACCAAAAGTCATCTCAACCCATCCAAAGATGTCAAACTTGTGGCGGTAGATGATGAAAAAGTCAGGATGCACCAAAGACATCTTCTAGAGACCTTGGATATCTATAAACTTTATCACAGTCCTTCCAATATTTGCTCAAATATTGAGGTATGGTGCAACAGTAAGATGATACTTTTATCCCTAAGACCCTCCACTAGCATTGCTATGGTACAAGACATTAGCAGAATGTCAGCAGCTCTGGTGGAGTACACGAACATGAAAACTATCTGTAGCTGTCCTCTCTTTAGAACTGTTGTTTCACTAGTACACTTTCATCATACTGTATTGAGAAACCACACTCACAGGAACTGATGACTGTTTGCTGTCTGGTCTCAGAGCAGTTTCCCAATTCCTCTATCTCATAATCTGTAGACAGAAGCAGCCCACTGGCTGTCTGCTCCAGAGCCATTTTTAACAAGCTGCTGAAAGTGTATGGAACAGATATAAAAAGCTCATTACGCCATTTAAACACAAAAAGATGCAGATGTTAGATATAATCTATTCAAACAACACTGGAACACTTTTGGAATGAAATATTTCTTTTCTAGTGTTTATTCATCAAAATCAAATGAGAGTTTGAGAAGGCTGCTGCTTAAAATTTTGGCACCAAATATTTCTAGCATAGCAACTCATATCAGCGTTGAAATGAAATGTCTCACAAAAGCTCATTGATGCGAGAGGCCTTTTCAGGCACAGTGATTGCAAATTACTTTAAGGAGATTGGTTCCTGCCATTGCTTTATGAGGCAAGTGGTTTGCTCAGTGCCAGGGTAAACAGAAAGGAGAGAAAGTACACTTTGCTCTCTCGCTCTCTCTCTCTCTCTCTCTCTCTCTCTCTCTCTCTCTCTCTCTCCCTCAGTCTGTCTTTTTCCTGTATGTGTGTGTATATATAGTACAGTATAAGTTTGCTGACACACACATTTGTGTGGTTTGGACACTTATGCTTTGGGTTCAGAGTGATCTATTTTTTCCATGAGAAAACTTGTTAGTAACAAGGGGGTGTTTGTGTAAAGGAGTGATATGTTAGCATGTCATGGAAAGAGAGAGAAACTGACATATTAGATTCAAAATAACCACTGTCATACAGCACATGGGAGCACTAAGAAGTTCCACTGACTCAAAAGGGTGGATTGCTTTCTTTTTTCTCCTCTGGGCAAAGCATGTTCACTAACAGCTATTTATCAACCTGAGGCTGTAAACCCCTAGTGCCCTGTTTTCACTTGACTGACTCATTTTATTTGTCCTATTATTATTATTATTATTATTATTATTATTATTAGTTTATTGATTAATTTATTTTAAGAGAATCCACTGGCCAGCTCAGCAAAAACAAAAGATCTGTATGACCATGGAAGATGACTGAAGTGGATCATTGCAGAATTCTTTCCTTGGTTAAGAAAAAACCCTTCACAGCATCTAGCTAAGTCAAGAACACTCTCAATGAGGTCGGAGTCTCATCGTTTTCTTTTTGCCATGGTCTGTGTCTCTCTTTGCTCTCCTTTCTTTCCTCTCTTTCCCCTCACCCAACTGGTCGAGTAGCATGGCTGCCCCTCCCTGCACCTGGTTCTGCCCGAGGTCTCTTCCTGTTAAGAGGGAGTTCTTCCATCCTACAGTCATCAAGTGCTTGCTCATAGGGGATTGTCTGATTGTTAGGTTTTTCTTTCTAATATCATAGGGTCTTTACAGTGTGAAGTGTCTTGAGGTGACTTTTATTGTAAATTGGTGCTATATAAATAATATTGAATTGAAATGAATTGTCAGAGTCTACAATCAAAAGACACCTTCATGAATGTAAATACAGATGCTTTACAAGATTTTGCCAGAAAATGTCTTTATTTGTTTTATGTTTGTTTAACCAGGAATGAACTCTTGTCCTGGGCTGACACAGGCAATATTAGCCTAACATGTTTTTAATGGCAGGAGAAACCAGAGCTCCTGGAGAAAACTTGTGGAAGCACAGGGAGAACATGCAAATTTCACACAGAAGGGCCCTACCTGGGTTTGAACCCAGGACACTGTAAGGCAACAGTGCTAACCACTGAGCTACTATGCTGCCAAAAATATTTAAAAAGAGCCTGCTGAATTATGGAAAAAAAAATCTTGGGACATATTAAACAAAGATGACCTTGTACCAGAATGATAGACACAGAAAAGTATGGGGAAGGAAAGGAACAGCTCATGATCCAAAGAACACCACATCATATGTCAAACACAGTGGAGGCAGTGTTATGGCATAGGCATGTATTGCTGCCAATAGAACCAGATCACTGGTAGTTATTGATGATGTAACTGCTGATAGAAGTAGCAAAATTAATTCTGATGTGAACAGGGCTATACTCTCTGGTCAGCTTCAGCCAAATACTACAAAACTTATTGGCTAGTGCTTAACAGTGCAAGTAGATAATGACCCAAAAGACCAAAAAGCAGCCCAAGAGTTTCCCAAGGTAAAGAATATTCTTCATTGTCCAAGTAAGTCACCTGATCTCAATCCAACAGAGCATTCTTTTCCGTTACTGAAGACAAAATTGGAGGCAGCAAGATGTACAAACAAGCAGCAACTGAAGGCAGCAGCAGTAAAGATCTGGCAGAGCACCTCAAGGGTGGAAACATAGCATTTGGTGATGTCCATTGGTTGAAGACTTCAGGCAGTCATTGACTGCAAAGGATTTTTGTCTAAATATAAAAAACAATCATTATATATAAAATTATGTTTGTTTGTCCCAACACTTTTGAGCCTCATAAAATGGGGGACTGTGTGTCAAAATGGCTTCAATTCCTATACAGTCAATGCAATTATTTTGGTCAAACTCCTTGAACTGAAGCTGAAATTCTACACTTTGACAAGATTTTAACTGTTTGGTTTAAAATCCACTAAGGTGGTGTACAGAGGCAAAATTACAATTAATGTGTCATTGTCCCAAAACTTAGGGACTTCATGGTATACAATAAACTAAAAACTGGTAAACCTTGCTTATCTAAAATTAAAGAAAGGCTACAATATGTGGTTGCTGATTATAGGAAGAATAAAGATTAAAAATTAGTCAATTAGGAAGTGGTTTATAGCACCAGGCTGATAAATGGTTCTTAGTGAACATGCTTTACTCAGAGTTATGTCCCAATCTCTTAAACATGCTAAATTACCTTAATATTACCATTTACTTGCACTTTCACTTACTATTTACATGTGGTATCACAAATGTGTTACTGCCAAGTCCTCAGAAATGGAAAAGTACCTACCTGAAATGTTAAAAATCCTGTCCTAACAGCTGATTGTGTTTCATCCCTTGGCTAAGCATACGCTTAGCTGTCAACAAGGTGGTTATGCCTCCTAATGGAATATAAGGTGCAGATATATTTTTTTTTCCCCACATCACAGTGAAAAAATAGCAAGTTGTTAAAGATGGTTCCCAAAACACCTCAGGCCTTAAAAACATGTTTACATGTTAATATTTAAGTTTTGTTAATGCTCTGACAACAGCAAAAAAAATCAGGATCCTTGAGCTGTAACAAATTTGTACAAAATATATGTCTTTTGTCAATGACGAGTTGCACCTCAAGCCAACAGATTACACGCATCAAAGGTTTCTTAGCTACGGCTATCAAAACGATGATGAAAATTATACGTTCGTGAAGATCACTGGGGGCAGAAACGCTTAATAATTGTTTACTTCAGCAGCTTGAATTCAGTTTGTTGAAGTAAAGGTAGATGTTTGCGTAATAGAAAATGTTGCAGTATGGAACCATGCACAGCAGACATCATATTGTATGTTTATGCGTGGCAAAAAAGCTCGGCTCTTCTTGTTTATTTTTATCGTCACGTCAAACTCCATCATACTCAGCAGCCATGGTGTGTTGACACTTCACAATTGTGATCAGGAGCTTTGTTCTCATTGGCATGCACACATGCTCCAAGTAAACGCATTGCTTGTATACACACTGAATTTTTGTGAGTGTATTGTCCTGGCAGCCACATTAAATGAAGACGCCTGTGCAAACAAAAATGTAATGACTTTATGTCAAAACTTAAAGGCTCTGTTAACTTCAATTTAAATTAGAAATAGAAAAATGAGATTTTACAAAGCTGGGAAAATACTTTATTTCTCTCCCTGTCATCTCCCATACTGTTCTTTATATGCTTTATCATTGTATCTAAATCAAGATAAATTATGCATGCAGAGTGACCAAAAACCCAGTCATGCACATAATTAAAACAAAAAGAATCACATCAGCACTTTTTAAACTGTGGAACAATGCAAACATGTCCTAAGTAAACAATGTCATGCATAATAAGATGGGATCAAAAAACAGTGCTGTCTTATGGAAACTATCCAGAAGGGCAGATTTGGTGTTCAAACAGATGACAAATCCTTCCCGCCTCCATTTCCTCTGATCACAGAAAACTGACACAGGGAAAAATATATATATAAATCTATATTATTTTCCCTCCACCTTGACTCCTGCAGCTAATTTAAATATTACTTTGAAAATAAAATATAATCTGTTTAAAGCGAACGTAAGTCAAAACACAGTGAGACTCAAAATCACAAGCGCTGCATAACAGGTGTTGAAGAGAAAAGCGGGGATCGTGTAGACATGTTTAGCGAGAACAAAGTGATATGAGACACATGAGCTTAAAGTACATTCATTGCACAGAGCTGTGGAAACACAATACAGAATGATGGTTCATATATATATATATACATATATATATATGATATCAGAAGAAAAACTGACTTTGAAACTAAACTAAGGGAGACTACATGCTCATACATTTTTCCATCACAAGATAGGCCCACCCTAAAGCAAACCTTGCTTTATTCTCCTTTTTGACTCTAATGGTGATGGCAAGCTGGACTAAATAAGTCTTCAAACTAGCAAATGAGACCATCAGCTCATCACGACAGTGTTTACTTAATTTACAGAATGATGCAGCCGAAGGATCATTTTCCTGCATACTTCTTTACAATCTGAAAACTTCAAACGTACGCAGGTTTAAGCAGGAGCCATTGGGAACACTGGGTCATTTTGTAGCGAACGGTCAACTTGATCATCAAACAATTTATGGACAATGCAGAATCCATGCATCAGGTGCAACTCTGTCAGACACAGACTGTGAGCTTTGTCTTTACTGTACAGCTTCCATGGCAAATGCAGGTGTGCATGCAGATTCTCCGTCTCTCTCTCTGTCTCTTTCAGCAAAACAGGTAATGTGAACCAGCTACTGTTAGACACATCAATTAGACAAAAAGAAAAGATGGAGGAGAGAGGGCAAAAATGAAAAAGATACAGTTAAACTCTCAAAAATAAGTGTCAACAATCAATGACTCACTACTTATCTGTTGTACATCTTTACAGCTCATGAAGAATATGTGTGTATGAAGTTTTTTCAATACTTGAGCTTGATACTTAAATGTGAAAAAATTGGAAAGCTTATTGTATCTGTTTAAATATTATCTATATTATTTTGTATTTCTGGCTTTGTATGTTTGTGTGCTATAATATATATAACCATGGCACACTTTTAAAAAGTCAGAATTTTCATTATTTGAAAAATTACATTTTGATATGATGCTGTTAAAATATAAAATCCTAATATTTTTTCTTTCTGTGTTGGTTTTGTACTGCTTCCTAACTTGCTAATTAAAACTTTGAGTAATTGGATTTTTTTACTCAAATGCCTATAAATATAACAATATTAAAATTATGAAAAAAATTAACTCTTTTGGTTGTGGTCATTTGATGAAGAAAATCTGTATGTTGATAGGCCTAAACAGCAGGTAGGGGTTGCCCACAAAATTATCAGTCTGGTGATTTTCATGACTAGCCTGGGACGACATTATGACCTGATTTGTTTCAGTCTGCTCCTGAGTTCGGGGCATTTGCACGCTGGCATAATTTTTCAGATCTGAAAGCTAAGTCAATCTTTTATATACAGTCTATGATAAAGGCACACGCCTGCCTGCTTTGCCATCAAATTATGACAAAAGAGAAAAACAAAATATTGGCAAACTAAGGTGAGCATTTCTGTGACGTACAGTGAAGTACAGTGAACTCCCACCAAGTATACTTTCATTTTCATAGCTAAACAAGAGCTAAACTTTTTTCGGGCAGTTTTCACTCTGGTTTTGATAGAAACGATCAGCATATAGATAAAGTTCTATTTTTTTCTTTTTGTAAGTGTTTCAATTAAATACCGCTCTTTAATCATAAAACAATAATGTTGGCTGATTTTCTATGGTTAAGTTTTAGAAACATTTGACTCTCTCATCTATCAATTGAACAGCTGTAGAGAATTTTTTTAGCAGTAGCCTCCTGATAACAGTCACCATCGATCACAACCAGCCGCTTCTTTCATGCACAAATGTTTCGGTTTTGATTCAAAGATGCTGTCAAGTTCTTGTTTGGAGAAAGGAGTCATCAATTCTTGTCATAAATCCATGACTGAACATATTGTTTACATTAGCAGAATCTTCAGACAACATTGGTTTCCCAGTAAAGATAGCAGAAGAACATCATTTCATGATATCACACCGGTTCTGACATTGGTGTTATATTTGGCCTTTTTTTTTTCAGAAGTGGGTGTAAATAATTATTTCAGCCATTCAACTCCATTAACACACAAGTGCATTAAAGTGCATCTCACAAGTGTGCTTTAGGTGAAGAAAACAGGCTCTCCACAGACTGGCCCTCAAACCAGTGGGTGGCATTACAGTACCTCCACCCACGATGCGTATAGAGTGTAGATTTTCACACAGCCCCCAGTCCTTAAAATCAGTAATCATGTTTGTTTTTGGATCTTAGTGCATGTGTGATTCCCATGCTCGCATTTTAGGAGGTAAAGTTAGATTAACCCTAAATCTCTTTTCAAAGCATATTTGCAGTTTAAAGTACCGGAAGTTAGATGAGGTAAGCAAAGGAGTGACAGTGGGAGAAATAATTGCTCTTGTCGTTATCAAAGATCAAAAAATGGTGGTTATCTCACATGTACTAATTTGAAGAACCGCTACGTTAATAATTTCCTGGTTACCTTTAGACAGAACAAGGCAAGCAAGGATTTTATCATTTCCTGTCTTTGTACTGAGATAAGCTAACCAGCTGCAGGGTGTGGGTACATATTCATCATGCAGAAATGAGAATATCTAATGCAACCCTCATCAATAAAGCAAGTGAAATACGAATAGTTCACAAAATGTTAAATTATTCCTTTCATTTTTTTCCATTCTTTGACATCATCATACATTTGTATTATGTTGTTAAAAGCCTGCCAGTCAATATTTAATAATGAATAAAAACTCACTGTTATCTGACTTTAAATCTCTGTCTGACAAACACAAACCATAACGGCATGCTCGGCAAACCCCCAAAACATACCAGTTTTATTTCTTGTTAAACATTTTTGCCGTTTTTGCAGTTGCACTTATTAGTCATCATGCATCGCCAGCAAGGCCTTTATTTCACAAGGCAAGCTTTCAAATTAAGCTCAACATGTGCAGTTTCTCTGTGTGAACATGAAGCGGAAGAGACAAACCCAAATTTCCACATGGGGATGTGTCTGTCTGAGCAGTAATGAAATGAGTGGGGCCTGTTTTCCCAGCAGCACTTGAGCAAGAAGATCAACTTAGTGCCAAAACAAGCTAATGCATAAAGATGATGATAGTGCTGAGATGCCTCTGCTTAATTGGGCTTTAAGATGTCATACACTTTCAAAACAACGAGCCTTCAGGCACAATCCACTTGAAGCCCAAATCATGTGATTTTTTTTCTCTTTTTTTAAATTTTTGAAAATATGTAAAGTTAATTAAGTTAAAAAAAGACTTTTTACTATTCCAACTTGTTTTTCAACCACATAACTTTGAAGTATGTGAATAGTTAATGAAATAAATCAGGATTGTGTTTTACGCATAAAATGGACATTGGAGCGTAAGGCACAATTATAAGTGTAGGAGAGGCTCTCATGATTAAATAGATGAAGATGTATGCTTAGACAATGGTTTGTCACATGGACTGAATGAAATACCAATACCAATACTTTTGTCCATATTTTGTACATGTCTTATCCCTTTAAAATGCTCTGTATGACTTCAAAACAACATGGTCAAAGTTCATATGCCTACCTCTATTTATGTACGTCTATCCAAAATTTGCTCTTTTACCAGTTTATAAAACCTCCTTAAGTCATAATTAATTTGGTATATGCTTCTTATTCATCAGTTTAATTATAGGAATAAATGTCCAAAATTTCAATAAATACATGACCATGAATCATCACAGACTTATATATAGATTTAGCAGTCGAAACATTTCCACTCATTAATTTGCCTTTTGTTTCTTTCATTCTTACTCTGTTCTTTGAATTGTGCCTTTATTGCTCATTTGACCTGAATAATGCAACTCTTTCTAAAAACCCAAAGTAAGTGAAGTCCCATTCCTGTGAACAATACTGTAACATCTTCAAGAAATAGGGAAAAATATTGGAATGAACAAAGTTAAGAGTTTCTTTCTGTAGGCAGTGGGTTCAGCTTTTTAGATGTCAGTGCCTTTTGCTTTAGAAATTGAGAGTCAATCACAGTCTGCATTGCAGCCTGAATGTGAGTAATGCAGCTTTCTGAGCACTGGGCAGACCTTAAATTGGCTCTCTCTCCCAAATACTCACGCACTACATTTCACATGGGAGCTCTAAGAACAAAGTGCTCTCAATAACGCTGTTCTTCTCTTTCACACACACACCTACACACACGCACATCTATGTACGTGCTTCTGTCTTCATATTTTCTCCTATATGTACCAAACACTAAAAAGGCTCATAAAAATGTTGTAAACATGGTCATAAAACCACCACATGACATCTTATGAATACAAAGTGACAACAATATATACACTGTTTACATATTTCAACCAAATCTTTGCCCACTACAATGTGAAGGCCCTCCTATTAATTTTAGCAATGTGATCAGCCTCCCCTGAGTCCAAAAGAGTTTGTTTTACACTTTTGAGATCAATCAACAGCTTCACTCCATGAACTAATCAGCACTCTCAAAATAAAGAAGGGATTTCTACTCCATGGCCAGAGCGACCCTGTCCGGTGTCATCGGCCCCGTCTTGACCGAGATCCACAAATCTTCATTATTGGCTGAATTTTTTTTCTTCTTCGTTTCTGACCTTGAAGTTGACATGGTTTCACCGCAACAGCAGCAAACACAGCAGCTGTTGGCATGACGACAGCAGCAGCAGTGGCAGCACACCACCACTGTTGTGAGGAGGACGAGCAGGGGGAGTGTCAGTAGGACCACCAGGCAGACTGTGTTATAGGCCCCCTGGTTGTGTTTTTCTGTAGCAAAGCTCCACAGTTGGTTGAAAAAATCCTGGATGCTGTCAACTTTCCCGTCCATGGTTTTAGAATGCCGGGCTGCGAGTCTTATTGTTGTATAGTCTTTATAAATCCTTTATAGCTTTAAAGATTCATAAGACAGTATGCTGAAGATACAAAAATAATAAAGATATGCTGTCCATTTGAGTGCCTCGGCTGATTAGACTTAAGTTAGAAACAAGGAGATCAAGTGTTTAACAAAATGAGTCTACCTAAAGATCCCAATTGAAACAGATTCCCTGAGAAGCTCACTACAGGCGAATGTCACAGATGCCTTCTGCCTTGAAGTGTTCCTTTGGAGAAGGTCAATGCACAAATCCATACAACCATGAGAAGGCTTTCACTGCGGGGATCCTGATCTCGAGGAAGACAGAAGTTTGCTTATCCAGGCTGACATTCCACTGATTGTTTTCTTGAGTTTCCTGTTGTCCTCCTCCCCTTTGGCTTTCGGTCTCTCGAGTTGTAGAGAGGTGGCTTAATGAGGGTGTATCTGTGAAACCATAAAAGAGAGAAGGTTAACATGAATAGAAATTTGGTTTCAGGCAGACAGCTCGTCTTACTCTCTCATTCTCTTTCTCTGGCTTCCAATCCATCTTTCTGCCTCTGTCTTTAACATCTCTACTCCTGCAACCCCCATCTCGTCAATGTCAGCTTTGGATTTTTTCAGCTTTCCCCTCATTAATATTGCAGAGGAGTCATTCAGGATTCAGGGCAGATCTGTCTAAGAGTCCCACTGAGGAAGACAGAGGCAAAGAGAGAGAAAGAAGAAGAGGCAAAAATGGAGGAAGATTGTGTCTGAGTGAAGGCGAGACTGAGACAGAGGTAACCAATCTTCCTAAGAATCCCGCTGAGATGGAGAATGTGACAGAATGTCAGGGAAAAAGAGAAGAGTGAGAGGGGTAGGCCGGAGGAAAACCTGCTACAGGAGGCTCATGAATACACAAGGTTAATGGATCCCAATGCAAGAGAAGGATGGAATCTGGCCTAAGTATTCCTACATGTCTGAATGCAATATTTTTATACTGGTCTCAAATAAAATAGCCTTTTAACTGCTCTTCTGAATAAGAAAACTTGAAGTAAGGAATTTCAATCGATCAAACAGAAAATGTGAGAGTAAAGAACTATTTGAATAAGTCTGAAGCCTTGAGGCAATGTCTTTATTTAAATGGTGTTAAACAACTCTAGTTTTTTAAACACCATTTGACACAAGTATACTCCTTAGAGTCTCCATTGCTTTCTGCTACAGAGCTTCTTTGTATTCTGTTTGCAGGAAGGAAAAAAATATTTTCATCTCACATTTGGTTGCTTTTTTATGCAGAAAGAGAGAGAAGAAGTAGATGCACCTGCAAGAGGAGAGCAAATAGATCCGCTGTGGCTTTCACCGTGCGTTGTGCCTCATGTGTGAAATTAGTTTACCCACAGCCAGCCCGCTAACTTCCCTCCTGTTTATTTGCTCAACAGGAAACTAAGCACTTTAAGCTAAGTAGCACCTCAAATGTTAAAGCAAGAGATCAGAGAAAGCACTCCCATTTCAGAAAATAGAAGTTATCTAAAATCAGCTGCCACGTTTTTTCACTTTCTTTCAGGTGCCTAATTATATAGTTTTTTGGGACTAATCTAGTATATTAACGAGGTTACCTGTTTGCAGGCACAGTTTCAATTTGCTCATTAAAACAACAACTAAAAACAATCGAAATCCAAGTGAAAATAAGACAGAAATATTTATACTTGGCTGATGTGGAAAATGCTGGTGTATTAAAAAAGTGGCAGACTGACACTGAGTTTAATGCCACTCTGTACGTCACTGAGGCAAAGAAAAGCAGAAGCAATGTACTTCATCTCATTGTTCTGCTGTGATGATTTAATAACTCCACCAAATATTCATCTCTATAAAGCAGTACATAAAAGCAATAGACAGAAATGTGTACCATTTCGAAAACTTGCACTGCATTTGTAAGAAATCCTGTCTACAGACGATATTGAAAACCGCACATTCTTGAGAGCAATTGTGTTACGAACACATCTTTTGTGATTATTGGCTGGAGGTACATGTTGTTGTGATGAGCTTGGCTGAGCTGCAGCACCTCTGTGTACACTGTGATCTTCCACCCATTATGAAAAAGCTGTCAAGACAACAAGCCAGAGTCAAGGAACAAAGAGGGACAAAGATCAGGAGTGAAGCACAGAGGTGTGAGCTAAAGAAATGACTCACAATGAATCAGTAGGGAAGTCATTAAGTAGAATGGATAAGTCACTAAGTGGTATGATAATAATAGTCTCCGGCCCAGGAACAAAGAACTCCATTTATACAAGGTTGAACCATAGTTTGAAGAACAACAGAAGAAAAATAAAGTTATTATAACGTAACAGTAATTTTATCAATGTGCTGATTGCTGCTATTGTTTTTTATTTCTCAGCAAGCTATTCGCATGACTGTGAGCTTACTTCGTTCACGTTGTAGATGATGTGTGTGAGCGGGTATGAGTCTGTAATTTAACAGCAAAACAGAGCAGGTCCTATTATAAAGAGGACATAGCTTTATTTTACAAAGTAGATGTACATTTGAAAAGAGACTCCGGCCTCTGAATAATTTTCTCACCAATATGTCTTTCTGAGACTCTCACTGGCTGCTTCACTTTCTCATGACTTTGTCTCCTTCTTGAGCCATTCATATACAGGAAAGGCCATTTCTGGGGCACACAAAGCCAGGAAGGGGCTGAGAAAAATGTTATGATTGCACTCAGTCAGCCCCTGCTGCTTTTTAAGGAACACGCGCGACCTAAAAGACAAAGTTGCAACAGAAGGCAAGGCAGGAATCTTTAATGACTTGCCCCAAGCACAGAGTCAGAGCAGATCGCTCATCAGTCACCATTAATACAGAGCACTTGGATGTGTTTAGTTTGACCTGACTCAAAAACCAACAAACAACTGAAGTCATAGCATAGTTTTTTGGGTTTTTTTTTTTGTTTTTTCCCCACCACACAAAACAGGTGGTGTGTTTGATCACAAAGTGCAGCTGTTTTGCTGAGGTAGCAACAGGCCTGCTGATATTCTGGTATTCTGGAGGAGTAAATTTCTCCACGGTGAGCAAGAGCAAGTGCGCAAGCCCATTATATTTCAGACATGTGTCAACTTGATCCTGACAGAGAGAAATGAGCAAAGTGGAGTTTATTCTGACAGTGCGAAAAGGGGGAGGAAAGTCAGATGAGCCACAAACCATCAGCAGTAAATCAGTAAATTTTTTATTACGGTTAAAACTGATGACAGTGTGAAACTTTTCAGAAAGTGGCATTTGAATTTGATGGTTTGCATTAAATAACAAGAACGTATTACAGACATGCTGGAGCACTTAAAGGCAGGAAAATTTGTCAAACATCCAATCAAATCTAACCACAACCAAACAGGACATTTTTAAAATGAAGAATGCCACAAAAGCAGTCATTTTAATTCAATTTTCCTAGAATTAAACAACAAAAAGCATCACCAGCTTAAGCCCCAAACAGTATCAAAGTACTCACTGGCACTTAAGATCTCTTTGAAAGCAGCACCTTACCCTGGAGGCACTTGTGAAGTAGCAGGTCAGGTCTGCCCTCATGTCTAATCCAGTCAGAGGCTCAAACTTCTGTTGTTTCTGTTTTGGCTTCTCTGTTCTGGTCCCCCTCACCCAGGCATCTTGACAAGTCTTCACTTTCTGTTCCTGTTTCTTTCTCAGTCTCAACCCCTGTTTCCCGTCCTCCTCCTCCTTTTCCTCCTCCTCCTCCTCTTCTCTGTTTGAGTGTGTGTTTTGTTCACAGCGTCACTGCATCCTGCCCACTTTGTGTAAGAATGGGCCCTCTGTCTGCATTTATGTGTGTCCTGCACGGTGTACTTGAGTCTGGTGGTTGCTTTACTTTAACCGCACTAAAAGACGTCAGGCAGAGAGAAACGGAAATTTAGATAAACTAAGTGAGAAAATGTGATATGAAGTCACAAGAATTCCCCACAGAAAGGCTTCTCTGCATGCACTTATCTAAGAACCTTGCAACACCAGCAGAAGTTGCAATCAAGGCTGAAACATTTTGCATAATAACACTAAATGAGTGCTTCAACAAACACCACTCCACCCCTCTCAGAGCACCAAAAGGGGAATAAAAGGAGGAACAAAAACTGCACAAGTGGATATGTGCTGTAAACAGCACCAGGTGAGAGCGAGCTATGATGAAGATATGAAAGTGAGGTCATGGGAAGTGCACACACACACACACACAAACGCTCTATTTTTGCCTGTGGCATTGTGGTCAATGCCCTTTTAGTTCAGTCAAGCAAAAGAGAATTTTTATTCAAGTAAGTCAAGAAAAAAAAGAGTTCAGTGGGCATTAAATAGAAGCCTACATGTTCTTCTCATTAAAGGTGGTGTTTTATCAGTGAAAGCACACTGACTGTTCTGTATATATACTTACATACTGTATAATGTGCGCTTGTGAATATTAAAAGCTTGATGCTTGTGAGGTTTCAATGTATGCCTGCATAATCTCGTCAAAACCACCACTATGAATGTCTTAAAAAGTGTTTAATTTTATTGCTTCATTTGCTGCATTTTTGCAGTGATCAGTGTAAGAATTTCTAAAATGCCATTTGAAGTAGCTCACACTCAGAAAAAAAATGAAAAGACACATCTATAGATAAAAATGTTTGTTACCTTCATCTGAAATATGATCAGAGCACCTCTGCTGTTTGTGTAGATGGGAAAATTTCATCTGATAATTTCAAAAATCTCACCTCCCGACTGGCTTCTGACTGGCAGAACAAGCAATTTGCTCTTTTGTAGCTTTGGGGCACGGTTACATGAAAATTGATGAGACAAGCCTCACCATATCTGCAGGTGTGTCTGAGCCGTCTCAGACAAACAGCAACCAGCCGCTCACACACACACACGCACACACGCACACCAGCACAGTGGGTGTTGTCTGATTGCCGGGGCATGTAGTGTTACACAGTGAGACTATATCCCTGCTGCTGTTGAGGCAATACAGTGTCCAGTCACCTCGAGTAAGTGTTGATTAATGACCTGAGTGCAGCAGCTCTTTTCTTGATGGAAATCCTTCTTTACAGTAGTTTATATGAAAATGATTTCACTATATGTTCCATTTGCTTCTTTTGATTGCTGCTTGAAACACCTGCATGCAGGAGTCATCTTTTCTTTGCTTGGATCTACTTTTTTTTGCACAGATACTCTTTTAAACCTGCAGGGTTATCTTAACCTAGATTTTGTGTGTGTGTGTGTGTGTGTGTTTGATATGTTTCTCAGCCATGAGACATCACAAGAAACATTTCAAAACAAATGAGCAGCATTTTCAATGTGATACACACACACACACACACACACACACACACACAAGCACATGCACACACACAATCTAATCAGCCACATGGCTGCAATTTAAAGTGTTTAGGCATGTAGACATGGTTAAGACAACCCGCTGAAATTCAAACCAAGCATGAGAATGGGGAAGAAAGGTGATTTAAGTGACTTTGAATGTGCCATGGTTGCTTGTGCCAGACAGGCTAGTCTGAGTATTTCAGAAACCGATGATCTGTTGGGATTTTCCCACAAAACTCTCTATAGGGTTTACTGAGCATGGTCCTAAAAAAAGAAAATATCCAGTAAGCGGCAGTTCTCTAGGTAAAAATGTCTTGATGGGGCCCCGTGATTCACCTGGTTGAGCAGGCGTCCTGTGTACTGGAGGCTGCAGTCCTCTTGCAGGAGTCTGGGTTCTAATCTGTCCCTTTTGCTACATGTCATTCCTCTCACTTTCTTTCTCTCCTAGTTTCCTGTCAATCTATATTATCTTATCTAATAATAGCAAAATACCATGAATAAAGCTGATAGAGCTGATAGGAAAGGAACAGTAACTCAAAAAACTCATTACAACTAAGAGATGCAGAAGACCATCTCTGAAATGCACTACACTTTGAACCTTGAAGGAGATGGTCTACAGCAGTAGAACATACCAGGTGCCCCTTCCTGTCAGCTATGAACTGGAAACTGGGGCTATCATTCATGCAAGCCCATCCAAACTGGATACTAAAAGATCTGAAAAAGATTGCACACCATGTCACATAGCTCAAATAATCTCAAACTGGTTTCTGGAACATGACAATGAGTTCACTGTACTCAAATGGCCTCCACAGTCATCAGATCTCAATCCAATAAAGCACTTTTAGGATGTTGTTGAACAAGAGCTTCTCATCATGGATGTGCTACCAACAAATCATATTGATTGTGTGATGTCAATATGGACCAAAATGTCTGAGGAATGTTTCCAGAACCTTATTAAATGGATGACACAAATTCTGAGGGCAAGAGAAAGCAAGGTCTATCTAAAGATCATGTGTGCGTGTGTGTGTGTGTGTGTGTGTGTGTGTGTGTGTGTGTGTGTGTGTGTGTGTGTGTGTGTGTGTTCACTTTCATTATAGCACAACTGTATGATAATAAATTTGATTTGTAAAATGCTGTGGGGCTGTAGATCTGCAGATATATTCAGTCTTTATAACACTGACTTTAGCTCTGCATTTTACATTTTTAATACTAGTTTGACTAATCTCATCTGCAAGGTACAGTGGGCCACTCGTCTGGGAAGCCTTGCCTGGAAAGCCTTTATTTTAAGCACAACGTGAAGAGTTTTCAATGTTGCAATGTACAACTTTGCTTTCCAACCAATTAATTTGAACTGTGAACAGGAATAGCTTAACAGCATGTAGATATAGTGGACTCAGGAGGCAGAGTTTAACTATGCAGTGTGTTATATTCTAAATTGGGATATCCAATGTCTTTGTAAGCTGCCTGAAAAACCTGGGCAATGTTAGCAGTCGCTATGCTAGAAAGAGTACTTGTTGCCATGATTGCACATCTTTGACACTCACTATTCCATAATCCTTCATACCAGTCCTTGTTCAAATAAATGGGGGGCATAACTTCAAATGCAAATCACATTGTCGCTGGATATTCACCATGACAGCAAATGGCAACATAATGGTCAGTTAATAGGACTGAATCTTAACACCCACACACTTTTTATCCTTGTGCAACCATGCATGGAAGCAATCTGTCAGGTAGTCTTATGAATTTCATCTACCAGACTGACCTGGTATTGCTTTGTATTCTGTCAGGCATCTGGTATTGTCTGGGATTTTTTTTTTTTTCTTTTTTTTTGTATGGCAGCTCGCTACACTTGTTTGGTATCCCGGGAGGATTTACATGCCATTCTGCTGCCAGAGACTGTTTGGACATTTTAGCAGTCTGTGACAAAAATGACTCTGTACCAGATGCCTTTGAAGAACTGGTTGTAAAATTTAGTGTGAGTGGCAGAAGGCCACACAAACAGTGGCAGCATACACCTAAAAAGAGTAAAAAAACAAAACAATATGTTTGATTCAGGGACCTCCAGTTACTGTGTCCCACGTAAAGCATCAAATGAGTTTATTATTCTTGGGCTTGCAAATGAATGCTAATTGTGTCTCATTTTACTAGACCACTTAATTCAAACAATTGCTGATATGATATTTATATGCGTTTAAAAACTATGAGGCATCACCCACGTTCACAATCACAAAAAAAAACTGAGACTGTGTTAAAATATCTCAGTTCAGTTGATCATAAGCTGGATGGACAACACATGACCTTGAGTCATATTCCAACAAGAACAACAATCCCATAAAAATCTGCCACAGTTTTTCCAGTAACACCTTGAAATGAACTGACCAGCTGCCAAAAACGTAATTTGCTGTATTTTCACATCACCACAGACAATAAAGAAAAATAACTACTTTTAAAGGTTTATTTTTGCTCAATTTTTTCCATCAGTTAACAAATCCATTCTGTATCACTCCAGCACATCCTCAACACAGATGTCAAGAGAGAGGTAAGACTAAGGAAGGAGACATAATGGATAGCAGACAGGAAGGAGAGAGTGAGGGACAGAGGGATCAGACAGGAAAGACAGGAAAGTTAACAGATGAGAAAAGTGTCCTTGCTCACTCTGTGCTCCACTTTATTATGAAGTTCCTAGTCCAATCAAGTAGTAAATCTTTCATCTGACCTACAAATCTGCTACCTCCATCACAAACGTCATCCTGGCACACACATGCCGTGCTTACCCATAAGTAAACCCACACACACCGACACAGTACTTCGGTCACACCAGTGACAGTCTGAACTGCAATCTGCTGTTGATTATCTGAAACTGCAAGTCAATATCACTAAGTTCAACTTTCTAAGGATCTGACATTTTCAAAAACTGAGTTATGCTGACAGGAAAATTATTTCACCTGTTCATCAAACACAAGGGTACCTAATTAAATTGCAAAAAAGAACTGATGTGGTCCTAGGTTTAACTATGCAAGGCTGAAAGCGATCATGTGGTTTTTCTAAACCACTCAGTTCACAGTATTCTGAAAAAACTAGGTGCTTTAGAGGCTCAATTCTGATTTATTACAATAACTTCTCGCAGTAACTTTAGAGTCAAATATGACTTATCTTAAGTAAATTTGTCATTATACTACAGTACAACACATGAGCCAATAAGTTACTATAAATCTGTTGCATAACCTGTGGATGCTCCCTTGTGTTTTCACCAAGGGCTTGCTACAGTAGATCAATCTGCATCCATAATTTGGCAGAGGTTTTACACTACAAGCCCCTACTAATGCAACCCTCTGTAAGGGAGGGGCTTGTATCCCCACCTGGAATCAAACCTGTAACTGCTCATTTGCAAGGCAAATATGTAAACCACTAGACTACAGAGTCACTTTAAATCAACTGTAGCACTGTGGGAAATCCAAAATGTATTCATTATCAAATGAATACATAATAGCAGGACCAAGAAAAACATTTTTTTGACGAAATAGTTTTTGTGTTAATCAAATTTCACTCACTTTCACTCATCACTTGTTTTCATTTCAGTCAAGTATGTGTTCTACTCTCGCAGTAGTTTCTCATAGTAGTTTAATGGCCCACTGCATACACACTGAGTGGAGCAGACTGGTGAAGTGAAGATAATGTTAATAAACTTGAGAGTAAAAAAAGTCCTCATAAAAGAATGAGCATCCACAGTCCTTTTCAGTCATTGCATACTACCTTATGATCGAAGTTCATGTCTTAAGTACTTGTAAATTAACTGACATTGTGTTAACTTAGTCAAATTCATTTAATCTTATGGAAGTTTTATGAACTTTACTTTTGCCATGTAACCTGCAACAAACATAATTTCCAGAAAATGTACCTTTCGACTGCTCCCTTGTATTCTCCACCAAGGGGTTGCCACAGCAGATTAATCCACACTGGTAATTTGGCAGAGATTTTACACCAGATGCCCTTCCTGACACAACCCTCCATGGTGAGAGGGGCTTGTGTCCCCACCTGGAATTGAACCAGGGACCTTTCGCTTCAAAAGTGAATGCGCAAACCACTACGCT
>VUQH01088984.1:0-10233 GCA_015106775.1 Etroplus canarensis | reverse complement strand
AGCATGATGCTGCCACCACCATGCTTCACTGTAAGGATGGTATTGGCCAGGTGATGAGCAGTGCCTGGTTTCCTCCAAACATGACGCCTGGCATTCACGCCAAAGAGTTCAATCTTTGACCAGAGACCAGACCAGAGAATTTTGTTTCTCGTGGTCTGAGAGTCCTTCAGGTGCCTTTTGGCAAATTCCACACTGACTGCCATGTGCCTTTTACTAAGGAATGGCTTCCATCTGGCCACTCCTTCATACAGGCCTGATAGGTGGATTGCTGCAGAGATGGTTGTCCATCTGGAAGGTTCTCCTCTCTCCACAGAGGAATGTTGGAGCTCTGACAGAGTGACCATCGGGTCCTTGGTCACCTCCCTGACCAAGGCCCTTCCCCTCCGATTGCTCAGTATAGATGGCCGGCCAGCTCTAGAAAGAGTCCTGGTGGTTCCAAACTTCTTCCATTTACGAGTGATGGAGGCCACTCTGCTCACTGAGACCTTCAAAGCAGCAGAAATTTTTCTGTACCCTTCTCCAGATTTGTGCCTCGAGACAATCCTGTCTCGGAGGTCTACAGACAATTCCTTTGACTTCATGCTTGGTTTGTGCTCTGACACGCACTGTCAACTGTGGGACCTTATATAGACAGGAGTTTGCCTTTCCAAATCATGTCCAATCAACTAAATTCATCACAGGTGGACTCCAATGAAGTTGTAGAAACATCTCAAGGATGATTGGTGCAAACAGGATGAACCTGAGCTCAATTTTAAGCTTCATGGCAAAGGCTGTGAATACATGTGATTACTTGATTTTTCATTTTAATAAATTTGTAAACGTTTCAAAAAACTTTTTCACATTGTCATTATGGAGTGTTGTGTGTTGAATTTTAAGGGAAATGATGAATTTAATCCATTTTGGAATAAGGCTATAATTCAACAAAATGTTGAAACAGTGAAGTGCTGTGAATACTTTCCGGATGCACTGTAGATCTGCTGTATGCAAACATTAAGGATGTGTACAGCTCCTCTGTCCTCCGCTCGCTTTGTGGGTCAGATCACAACCTGGTTCACCTCACTCCCTGTTATAACCCTCTAATTATGAGACAGCCTGTGACTATGAGGACAGTGAGGAGATGGTCAGAGGAGGCTCTGGAGACACTGCAGGACTGTTTTGAGATGACTGACTGACAGGTATTCTGTGAGCTGCAGGGAAAGGACATTGATAGACTCACAGAATTAATCACAGACTATATTCAGTTTTGCATTGATGTCATAATCCCATCAAAGACTGTTAAGTGTTACCCAAACAATAAACCATGGGTGACAAAGGACATCAAAGCACTCCACAACAGGAAGAAGAGAGCCTTCAGTATTGGAGACAGGGAGGAGGTGAGAACAGTTCAAAAGGAACTAAAGACAACAATCAGGGTGGCTAGGGACAACTACAGGAGGAAGCTGGAGGGAAAACTCCAACAGAACAATATGAGAGAGGTCATGGCATGAAGACCATCACTGGTTTGTTTGACCAAACAGTGGCAGAGGAGTTGAAGGCAGTGTGGACCGGGTCAATGATTTACATCTGTTCTTTAATAGATTTGACTCTGCGGCTGCTGCTCTCACCTCCAACCTTCCCTGCTGTTGGCCTGAAACCATCAGCCACTCCATCCCTCCCCCCACCTTCTCTTCATGGTTTCTCAGCCTCCTTTCCCAACCCCCCAGAATCATGACAGCTTTACACTCCCCATCCCAACACCTCTACCCCTTCCCCTACCTGTCACCTTCACTGCTTTCCAGATCCAGAGACAGCTGATGAGACGCCACCCAGGCAAGTCCTCAGTCCCAGATGGTGTGAGCCCCAGGGTCCTCATAGCTTGTGCACTCAGTTTTGTGAGATACTGTTTCAAATTTTGTAGCTGACCCTTAAAAGAGTACCTGTGCTGTAGATTAAGGTATGTCTCACGCCTGTGCCAAAGCCGTCATGTCCCAGTGGCCCTACAGCCTATAGACTTGTGGCACTGACACCACACATTATTAAGACACTCTCCCCTCACTGTGAACAAAACTCAGAGATAATTGGACTCCTCCACTTGGACAGCAACTCATTCCTGACCCAGAGTAGAAACTCCACCATTTTCCAGTTGAGAACCATGGCCTTAGACTTGGAGGTGCTAATTATCCTCCTGGCCACTTCAGACTCTTCTGCAAACTGCCGCAGTGCAAGCTGGAGGACATCATTCAATTAAGTCAATAGAATCACATCATCTACAAAAAGTAGAGATGAAATCCTAAAACCACTGACTTGGGTGGGCACTCTTTGCCCCCTGGCTGCACCCAGAAATTCTGTCCATAAAGATTCTGAACAGAATCAGTGACAAACGGCAGCCCTACCAGAGCTCAGCACTCCCCAGGAGTGAGTCTGAATTACTGCCAGCAGCACAAACCAATCTTTCACTGTGCTGATACAGGGACCAGTCAGTTCAAAGCAACAGGCCTGATACATCATACTCCTGAACGACCCTGAACCGAACATCCCAAGGGATGTGGTCGAATGCCTTCTTCGAGTCTGCAAAACCCATGTAGCCTGGTTGGACAGACTCCTACGCACCCTTGAATAGCTTTTTGAGGACGAACGGCTGGCTCAGTGTTAGACAACTAGGACAAAAAGCACATTGTTTCTCCCGAATTCAAGATTCAACTAATGAAGGGACCCTCCTTTCTAGCACCTTGGCATAGACCTTCCAAAGAGGCTGATGAGTGTGATCCCCCTGAAGTTGAAACACAACCTCTGGTCTCTTTTCTTAAAGAGAGGGACCACCACCCCAGTCTACCAATTTGTGGATACCAGTCTGTGGATGCAGAGTGATAACCAGCCTAGTTAGTACTACCTGATAACTTAGCACTCCACCCTCTTTCTCCTCCTGTCATGACTCTGATGTTTAACTAAAATCTACTAAAACCACTTCCTATGTACCTGAGTGATTTATAGATGAGTTTCACTTCCTGGTTCTCCTCTGAGTCTGAGCTGTCTTCCTCGCTGTAGTTGCCCTGATCCACTGAAACACATACAGAGTTAACTTATTAATTAGTATGTTTGTTATAAATTAATTCCTGATCCTTTCAGTTCAAACACACATGTAGAGAAGTGATGGATGTGACCTCAAACAGAGCTGTGGTCTTCCTCACCCTGCAGCATCAGAGCCAACAGCTGAGCTCTGAGGTGGGCGGGGCATGGCAGACGACCTCGTTGGACATCCTGACGAAGCTGCAGGTAAAACTGACACCTGATACAGGAAACACCCGAGTTACACTGGACATACTGAGCAAACAAAACAATCCAGGTGAGCACTCAGGGGTCGTAGCCTGTAGCACACGATCATATACAGAAATCTGTGACGAGGTGATGTCAGCTTGTACATATGTAAGAGGAAGTAAAAGGACAACATTTTCACAGCTGAATTCAGAATCAGTATGTATGCTGATGATGTGATGGTTTATAAAGACAAAAATATCAGCTTATAATAAGAGGCTTCTCAGTCACAGCACTTTAAGAGAATTTAAGGGTCTGAAAATAGGTGACAGAAACAAACAGAACAACAGGTCCTATTTACACTCACCACACACCTCACTGGGTACACCTGCAAACATCTAAGCCGCCAATCACATAGCAGCAGTGTCGTGGGTCGCCACGGGTGTGTGTGGTGTGGACCAACTTTGCAGGACCGCTGAGCAGGTTGAAAGCAAAGAGGCTTTATTTCGCCAAAATAACAATGATACCAAGTCCATGAAATCCTGGGGAAACACAGGCGGGAAGAACACACGGGGGAACGAACCAGGCAGGGGACAGAAAGGGGAAAACAGAGCTCAAAAACTCCAACTAAAATACGGACCATTACAGGCAACGAGGGCACCAAGAGGGAAGAGGGAGGTTCCATGAAGGACAAGGAAGGAACCAAGAAGGACAAGAGGGGTGCCTCGGAGGGCACAGCTGATGCCACGGAGAGCGAGGCAAGCGCCACGGAGGGCGAGCAAAACGCCACTGAGGGTGAGCAAAATCCCTCAGCGGCAGCTGCAGGCAGGCAAAACACCATGGAGGGCGAGGAGAACACCTCAGCGGTGGCTGCAGGCGAGCAAAGCCCCTCGGCGGCAGCTGCAGGTGGGGAACAAACCTCACTGGGAGGAGGAAGCCCTGCCAGGGAACCAAAAACGGGCAGCCCTGGGTTCAAACTAAGAGGGGGGTGAACACACAAGGAGGCCCTGAACAGAAAAACACACGAGGGAAGCCCTCACTTGGAAAAACACAAAGGGGGTTAAAATACAGAAACACAAAGAGGGGGCATAAAACCAAAAACACCAGAATGAAGCCCCAATGGAAAAACAAAAGACTGGAGCCCACAGTCAAAGTCAGTTGCAGAGAGTCCCACTTTAGTCTTTAGCGGGCCGGGTGCAGCCGCAGTCTTCTGAGATCCCAGCACCGGGAGGCTAGTTTGGGACTCAAGAACAGAAAAACTAACTTGGGGCTCAAGAAAAGAAAAACACTGCTGGGAATCACAAACAGAAAAACCAGCCTCTAGCTCAAATGAGGGAAAACTAACCTGGGGCTCAAGAAAAGAAAAACTCGGCTGGGACACAAGAAAAGAAAAACTCACTTGGGGCTCTGTCTCAGGTGGCTGCACCGGCGAGAGGCCGGCCGCTCGAACTGCACTGGCAGCTCGAGTTCAGACGAGGCCAGGTGCTCGTGCCGCCCTTGCAGCACAAGCTCGGATGAGGGAGGGGGCTCGAGTTGCTCCTGCAGCCCGAGTTTCAGTGACAGGTCCTGCGAGCACATTCCTTCTTACGCCAGTGGCCCGGGAATGTGCCGCTCCAGTGACGTCAGAAGCTCAGGGGCGCCCAGCTCCTCAGATACCAGCTGCTCGGGAGCACGCTGCTTGGGGTGGCACCGTCTGGCATGCCGTCTCCTCTTGCCGGCCGACCCGGGAACTGGGCTGCTCATGCTGCTTCGGCCCGAGTCAGGCTGACAGCTCGCTCTCGCGTCCCTCCTTCAGGATCGGTGGGAGACAGCCACAGGGCTGGCACGAAGCAGATCTCGGGGATCCCCCCCGGATCCGTGATGGGCTGGGATGGGGAAGAAGCTGCGGTCTCGCCCAGCAAACCCTCGTTCATGCTAGGCGGAGGAGGAGAGGGGGGGCTGCCAGGAAGGCGGGACGAGGAAGGAAGAGGAGGCGGCGGGCGGCTTGTGGAGCTGAAGTCCCAGCCGTACCTCTCCAGCAAAAGCCACAGCCTGGCATCATGGACATCATGCCACAACTCGAGGAGGCCCGGAAGGAATTGCAGGAAAAGCATGTTTTCAAAAATGTCCAAGATCCGGATGAGATCGACCATCTTGTGCAGCTCGTCCGTCGGGTGCTTAAGGGCCTGGACGCAACCCAGCAGCCTGCTGAGTGCGTCCTGCAGTTCATCCTCGGAGGGGTCGCAGTCCGCGGGGTCCACTACCGGTCGCGTCATTCTGTCGTGGGTTGCCATGGGTGTGTGTGGTGTGGACCAACTATACAGGACTGCTGAGCAGGTTGAAAGCAGAGATGATTTATTTTGCTAAAATAACAATACAAGTCCATGAAATCCTGAGGAAACACAGGCGGGAAAAACACACGGGGGAACGAACCAGTATGACGCAACAACAAGAAACACGGAAGACGGGACTTAAATAGATAAAGACAGACCAATAAGCAGACAATAAGTGGACAGGGGCACAGCTGGAACAATCAAGACAAGGGAACAAAACAGGGACTAGACAGACTACCAAAATAAGAAAAGACTCGACGCAGACAGAGACGAAGACCACTAACAGGGGGAACAGGCCAGGCAGGGGACAGAAAGGGGAAAACAGAACTCAAAAACTCCAACAAAAATACGGACTATGACATATTTGTCCTACCCAAGTTTATTGGATCCATGTTATACAATGTGACTTGCAATGAACTCATAATAAGATTCCTAAAACCATACAGTGTGTAGGTGCCTTTATCAAGACAAGATTAACAGCTTCTGTGATGGAAATAAAATGTATGATCTTCCTAAAGGATGGTAATCGAAGCAATCACAAAAGCCAGCACAAAATCAGAACATAACAAATGCAAACTGAGTCAACCTTAAAATGTCATTTTAATGTAGTGTAGGTACAGTAGTGTAGATAATAGCTTTCAACTATAGCCAGGCTGCAAACTGTTTCATACAAGCAACAACTTTTTAAGAAGCAAAGTTTACTATAGCTGAGTAATATTCATTGTTTCCCTGTGGTTTTTAAAAATAGTGTTAAGTCTCTCCTAATGAAGTGGTGACAATTCAAGCTATAAGCCATAAGTCTTCAGTTGCTGTAGCTCATCTGGACCTTTCAGCCTATAAAAATGACCCAGATGAGCAGCTTATAGGCTTCTCTTCCATTTCACCTGATGTTTATGTTTTATTAGTTTGTTCTTTAATAATAATAATAATAATAATGGGTAGTAATACTATTACTACTTCAGGGACTGGTCACTCCTGCCCAAATGAACCCCGGGCAAAGTTTGCTCCTGATCACGGCACCCGGAAAGGGCCTCTACTCACTCTACTCACGAGCACATGATAGTTACATGACCTGTTATAATCGTAGTATTTCATATCATATCGGCTGTCACGCGGGTGAACAAGGACCTCGTTCCTCCACAGGAAACCAGGGTGAGGCTGAAAAGCCTAATTCTGGAAGAAAATCTTCTCACAAAGAGCCAGGGAATAACAACTTGGAGGCTACACCTCACAGAGGCCCTGTGGCTGCATTCAATCAAAAACCCCTGAAAGTAAAACAGACTAAATGGACGAGAGAGGGGTACAAAAAAAACAAATAAATCATTCTTCAAAGGTACAAGTGATCCTTCTGAGACTTCTACTACCCAAACAGCTTATAGGATCTGGTGACAAAAAAAAAAAAAATCCTAAAAATAGACTTAATCTAGATGCAAACAAACTTGCTAATATATGGAGAGATATCATCAAACATGAAGGGATAACTGGTGTAGAACTTACAGTAAACCATCCGAGAAAGAGTGCGGTAGGCAACCCAACCAATGAGGACTTAACTAGCCCAAGACTGACACACAAAGACACTCACAGCCAAAAAGTTGATGAAAGAATTGTTATTTAAAACCTTGAATACTGGGAAGATATCACTTTTGCTGAAATTATTGTAGTCATCAAAAACCAAGTAACTAGAAATCTCCTGGAATAGATGGGGTCATGGGGTACATTCAGTCGATGAAGATCTTGCTAGTGGACACATAGAAGCTGTAAATAACCCACACAATTGTCCTGCATGGCTAACTGAGGGAGTTACCTACCTACTGCCCAAGTCAGAAGACACTAAGAACCCAAAAAACTGATGGCCCATCACCTGCCTACCAACAATGTTTAAGAACTTAACATCCATCTTGGCATAAAGAACATATAATTTCCATAAACACAACAATAATTTCCTTGAAAACAACATCCAACAAACAGGTATCCTTACCATTCTAAAAACTTTCAGTGATGACATTAGGATAGAGTTTGGCTTTGAGAAATTTGCAAAAGCAACGGTCAAAAGAGGTAGGCTTAATAACACCATGAATCTAGATCTAGACACCTTTGTCACTATAAAAGAATTAGAGCAAGAGGGAATATAAATGTACTTTGGAGTACATACCTCCATAGACATCATCTGGACCAACTGCCCTTCCACTCTTCGTGCTCTTCATAGCTGCCTTCACTTCCTCCTTACTAATAGTCTGTACTTCCTGATTCACTTTCCTCCATCTGACTTCTCTCTCATTTTCCTCATTCATCAGCTCCTCAAAGAACTCTTTCCATCTTCTATTTTCCATCTCTATCCTTAATCGCCCTAATCTGCAGCACATCCCTTCCAGCTTGGTCTCTCTGTCTCGCCAATCGATACAAGTCCTTCTCTCTTTCCTTTGTGTCCAGGTTCTCATACAACTCACTATAAGCCTTTTCCTTTGCCACTTTTCTCTTTGCTGTGCGCCTAGACTCCCAGAACTCCAGTCTACTCTCTTCAGCCCCCTTTATAATCCCACTTTTTTCTTTGCCAGCTTAACAACTAAAACATTCACCTTGTTGTCTTTGAACCAGTTCTGTGTAGTTTTTACTGTATGCTTGGGGTCCTTGTCTTGCTGGAACATACATCTTCTCCCAAACCATAGAATCATATTATCCTCCAGAATAATGCAATATTTTTCTGCATTCATGTTCTGCTCAACCTTTACAAGCATTTCAGGACCTGCTGCTGAGAAGCATTCCCAGAGCATGACGCTGCCACCACCATGTTTCACAGTGGAGATGGTGTATTTGTGGTAATGTGCAGTGTTTGGTGTTGGCCAAGCATAGTGTCTAGTCTGATGACCAAAAAGCTCATTTTTTGTCTCATCAGACCAAACAACCTTCTTCTGATTGACCTGGTGATGAACCCGGGCAACAGTTGTTGTATGTACAGTCTCTCCCATCTGAACCACTGAAGCTTTTAACCCCTTCGGAGTGGTTGTGGGTGTCTTGGTGGCCTCCTTCCCGGCCTTCTTCTTGTCCAGTCACTTAGTTGGTGAGGGTTAAGATTAGCTCTAGACATAGACAAGTGCCATACTATTTCCATTTCTTAATGATGGATTTGACTGAACTCCATGGGATGTCCAGTGAGTTGGAAATCTTTTTGTAGCAATCTCCTGACTTATACTTTTCATTGATATTTTCTCTGAGTTGCTTGGAGCGTGCTTTTATCCTCATGTTACAATTGTGACAGGAATACTCGACCTTCCAGAACAGGTGTTTTTATTCTGACTATCCCACTTTTTCTTTGCCAGCCTCTTCCTTTCAATAGTTTCCTCATTCCACCACCAAGTCTCCTTGTCCTCTTTCCTATGGCCAGAGGATACACCACATACATTCTTGGCAGTTTCCCTCATCATCTCATCTACACTCTCACATTCATCTGGTAACTCTTTACTACTACACATAGCCTGTTTCAACTCCTTCCTTAACAGTCTTCCTTCTTCAATTTCCTCTATTTAATCCTTGGATCTGCTTTCACTCACTTCCTCTTTTTGCTTTCCAAAGTCATCCTGCAGACCACCATCATTGCTGCCTAGCTACATTTTCCACTGATACCACGTTACAGTCTCCTTCTTTCAGGTTGCCCCTTCTGTATAAAATGTTGCCTACCTGGGGTACCTTCTCTTACGGGTCACCCCGTGTTCCTCCCTCTTCTTGAAATATGTGTTCACTACAGCATTTCTTCTTTTCAAAAGCCACTACCATCTGTCCTCCACATTCCTCTTCTTAACGCCATACCTACCCGACATTTTCTTATCTCTTCTGTTTCCTTCACCTACATTAAAATCCTATAAAAGTCTACCCCAATCACCACTCTGTCTCCCCTGGGAATACTCTCTGTCACTATATCCAACTTACTCTAGAATTCCTCTTTCTTTTCTAAATGACAACTTGTGGGGCATATGCACTAACAGTATTCATCATCACACCTTCGATTTCCAGCTTCAAAGTCTTAATTTTGGCTGGCTCTCTCTTCACTTCCAAACTTCCAAAACACTCTTCACATTGCTCTTCCTTCATTACCGTTATTCCATTTTGCTTCGTATCTACACCGTGGTACAACAGTTTGAATCCACGTCTGATGCTCTTGACCTTGCTTCCCTTCCACCTGGACTCTTGAACGCACACCTTCTTTCTTTCCATCATATCAGCCAACTCTCCCTTTACCAGTCATAGTCCCTACATTTAAAGTCCCTACTCTCACCTCCACCCTACTGTGTTTAATTTCTCTCTCCGCCTTTGAACTCTTCTTCTTCTTCTTTCGGCTGTTCCCGTTAGGGGTCGCCACAGTGGATCATCTGCCTCCATCTCATCCTATCCCTTGCATCCTCTTCCCTCACACCAATCCTCTGCGTGTCCTCCTTCACTACATCCATGAATCTTCTCTGTGGTTTTCCTCTTCTCCTCCTGCCTGGCAGCTCCATCTTCAACATCCTTTGTCCAACATATCCACTGTCCCTCCTCTGAACATGTCCAAACCATCTCAGCCTTGCCCCTCTGACTTTGTCTCCAAACTTCTCAACATGAGCTGTCCCTCTGATGTACTCATTTCTAATCCTGTCCATCCTGGTCACTCCCAGGGAAAATCTCAACATCTTTAGTTCTGCCACCTCCAGCTCCGCTT
>VUQH01088983.1:69150-90739 GCA_015106775.1 Etroplus canarensis | reverse complement strand
TTCCAAACCTCCTCTGACATTAACATCAGCACAAAAACTGTGCGCCGGGAGCTTCATGGCAGGGGTTATGATGGTGGGTGGCTGCATGCAAGCACAATAAATACATTGAATGGAGTGGTGTAAAGTAAGTAAAGTTTATTTATATAGCACCTTTCAAGACAAAGGTCACAAAGTGCTTCACAACAGCAATCAACAAACAAAATACAAATATTAAAAACAACAAAAGTGTCCACTAGTTAAAAGCAAGCCTATACAAGTATGTCTTGAGCTGCTCTTAAAAAGTGTCAAGAGTTCACAGATCTCAAATGTAATGGTTCCATTCCATAGTTTTGGAGCCACAACCTCTGACACACAGTCTCCTTTAGTTTTCAATCTGGAACAAGGAACCACCAACAGGTTTTGGTCAGAGGACCTCAGTGACCTGCATGGTATATATGGATGTAAGAATTCAGTAATATAAACAGGCATTTGGCCATGCAGAGCTCTAAAAGTGATCATCAAGATCTTAAACTGAAATCTAAAGGACACTACGACTGGACTCTGGAGCAGTGGAAACATGTTCAGAGGAGTGACCAATCACACTTCTCTATCTGACAGTCTGATGGACCAGTCTAGGTTTGCTGAATGCCAGGAGAACGTAACCTGGCTGACTGCAAAGTTTGGTGGAGGAGGGATAATGCTATGGGGTTGTTTTTCTGAGGTTGGCCTGGGCCCCTTAGTTCCAGAGAGGTCATAGCTCGATGAAGCAAAAAGAACCACATCATCTATGAATGGCAGAAACGAGAACCCTTAGTTCCATTGAAGGGAAGTCTTAAAGCTTCAATTTACCAAGACATGTTGGACAATTCTATGCTTTCAACTTTGTGGGGACAGTTTGGGGAAGGTCCTTTTCTGTTCCAGCATGACCCAGTGCACAAAGCAAGCTTCATAAAGGCATGGCTGGATGAGTTTGCTGTGGAAGAACTTGATTGGCCTGCACAGAGCCCTGACCTCAACCCCATCCAACACCTTTGGGATGAACTAGAACAGAGATTGTGAGCCAGGCCCTCTCATCAAACATCAGTGTCTGACCTCGCAAATGCTCCTCTGAATGTCACCCTCCAACATCTTCCCAGAAAAGTGGAAGCTGTTCTAGCAGCAAAAGGGGACCAACTCCATATTAATGCCTGTGGATTTAGAATGGAAAGTCCTAAACGCTCCTGTAGGTGGAATGTGTAGGTGTCCCAATACTTCTGTCCATTTAGCGTATTTAAACGAAGCTTCCTCGTTCATTTGTATGAGGATAATCTGTTTATGCAGTAGGTAAGCTCCGCTGAGTAAAAAAAGGTGTGCAGATACAACACATATTACTCTGTCTAAAAATACCGAGCTTTGTTTCAAAGATAAAATTTACAGTGGCAGCGAAGGCAAAAACCAAGGTCACCTACTGTATGAGCGGTATTTGATCACACACCGACACGTAGTTCCAGTACGAGTGTTGTGTGATTGAGCGTTTTATCACAATAAACTATCCATAGTGGACAAAATGACCTTAACCCACCCACCCAGCGTGATGCAGAGAACATTTCATAGCCTGCCCCTCCCACCAGCTGAGTGCTAATTTGTCATCTACCGGTTTGCTGCCACCACATAGCGCTGCGGGGCAATTAGGTCCACGGCACGAGTCTGCAGAGGAGCGACAGAACCAGCTGCCCCTGGGCTCACAAACCCAGGAGGGAACCACCGAGTCTTTAAAGCCACATTTGCTCAGAGACATTTACCCAGAATGTTCTCTCTTGGCTCTGGAGCGCGAGATGTAGTAATTCATGTTTTTACTGCTGCATAGCAAATAACTACAACATATATCTGCGATTCAATAGTGATGGCTAAATTATTATGGACAAAATATCCACTTACAGGGTCTGTAAGTGGATATAATGGCAGCGCTAGCGAAAACAGCTGCGGCTTGGCGCTCTCTCTTTCATGTGTTTTTGTGTGTTCTTTTTTCTGTGCCACACTCCTAACCAAAGATTTTACGTTGGCACAAATCACATATGACTGCTCCCAGTTACTAATAATTGGTGAACAGTATAATATGCCTGGTGTAGACTTTAATACCTCAGTTCCACCTGAGATACGTCACCCACCGGAGCTACGCGGTGTCCCCCTTCTGGCTGTGAGATGACGTCGGCGGTGCAGAGACCGCAGCAAAGGTGGGGCAGGTGGGGTGGGTAGGCCGGCCTCAGAGTAAGGCTAAAGGTTATAAAGCCCATTTCGACCAGAGTTACCGAGCCTCTTTCTGGCTAAGTCCAGGTCTCTGACCAACAAGATCGATGAGATCAGAACCATCGGATTCTACGCCCACTGTGCCGCTATCATCAGAGACGAAAAGTCCCAGACTCCAGCCCAGTGGAGCTAGCTGGCTATTCGCTTCGCAGAGTGGACCGTACCAAGGAGTCAGGAAAGAGCAGGGGTGTATAACAAATGGTGCATGGCCGCAGACATGATGCGCACACACACACTGCTGCCACGACCTGGAGCTTTTGACGGTAAAGTGCAGACCTTTTTTTTTTCTACAGGAATTCGCGACCGTGGTGATTATGGCAGCTTACGTACCTTCACAAGCTAAGGCTAAATTAGCATTGGAAATGCTACACGGCGCTGCTGAGAAACAACTGTTGGCTCATCCAGTGCTGATCATAGCGAGTGACTTTAATTGAACAAACCTAAAAACAGTCATGCCCTTAGATATCTGTAGTTGAGGCAGTATGTTTTAAAGGAACTGTAAAAAAGAAAACCTTCCTAGAGTCTAGTGATATTTTAGGAACAGTTGTACTGGCCTATGGGGACAACTCACAATCATTAATTTTAAAAAATTTATAATGGAATATTGAAGAGTAGGGGAAAAAACATACAGTATTTTAAAGAGAGATGGGGGAGGGAACTCCCTCAGAATATAACTACTTTGCAATGGGAAACGTGTCAGACAGCAGCAACCACAACTGTTTAATTGTACGGGCGTGAATTTGCTTGGAAGAATCTTTTCTGCTTTTTTATCACAACTAAAGTCAAGAGTGGAGCGGACAAAGAATGACTTTTTTGTGCAAGGGCTGTCTTGTTCTGTTCATAGATATACTCCACTTCTATATCTTATAGACCTAATTTTTTGAAGTTTCTGCCAATGTTGAAAATGATGGTAAATGGACAAAGGAGTGCCTAGCAATGTTGTCTTTTAATGTTATTGATGTTGTTTTGTAATGTTCTGCAAACTTCCACTAAAATCGAAGTGGCAAATGGCCATGCCCAAGCTCTACAAAAATGTGAATTTCCCCACAAGAGAGGACAGTACGCTCGACCAGGTCTACACAAACATACCAGGAGCTTCCAAGGCACGTCCGTCCGTTCACCTTGGACTTTCAGATCACATCTCCCTCACTCTCGCTCTGCCATACAGATCATGGATTAGTAGGGAGAAACCCACAATCAAAACAGCGCAGGTCTGGAGTAGGACTCCATCTCAATGCTGCAGGACTGTTTTGACAACACAAACTGGGAAATATTTGCGGTATGGGAGGAGACCCTGAGGAAGACCCAGGACATGCTGGAGAGACTATGTCTCCCAGCTAGCCTGGGAATGCCTTGGTGTCCCCCCTAAAGAGCTGGAGGAGGTGACTGGGGAGAGGAGATTCTTGGCTTCTCTGCTTGAACTACTGACTCCCAGACCCCCAGAAAAGCGGTAGACGACGGACAGACGGATGGGTGTGGGTGGTCTAGAGGAATATGCTTATTCAGTCCTGGGATACATACGTTTCTGCAGAGACTGTTACAGCACAGAGGGCAGTAAAGTCATTTCCCAATCAGAAGCCCTGGTTTAACAGCAATCTAAGGGCTCTACTCAGAGAACGGTATGCAGCTTTCAGGTCAGGAGACAGGCAAGCTTACAGCACAGCATGGGGGAAACTCCAGAAGGGAATCAGAGAAGGAAAGCGCAGTTACAAACAGTGCATTGAAACCATTTCAGAGAAAACTCCCGCAGCATGTGGAAGGGTATCAAGGCACTGACAGGATGCTTCCAGATGAGTTGGCCGATGGGTGGTGCGTTGGAGGTCTTATTTTTAGTGCAGATGGAACAAGCAGAAACAAAAGAGTGCACATCCTTGACCATGGTAGGCCACCAGAAACTTCTCTGCAGGAAAGTGAGCATCCGCTTGACTCCAGGATGACACTTAAACTTTGCACAGTGACACCATTGTATTAACTGTGAAAGTACTGACCGGGGAGTGTACTGGCGATTGGGTGGTCCTCCTCCAGGGTCCGGATTCTCCTCCAAGGTGTGAGTGATGGCGTCCAAGTATCTCCCAGTTTAATGCTCCCATGACACAGCTGGCTGGCAGAATAGACTCGGGCTCTTTGGGAGACTCTGAGGAAGAGAACTGGCGAAACAAGGAATCTGGCTTTCGGTTTCTCAACCCTGGCCGGTAGGTGATGGTGAAATTAAAACAGCCAAAGAAGAGAGCCCATCTAACCTGCCGAGGATTTAAACTCTTGGCTGAACGAAGGTAAGCTAGATTTTTATGATCAGTCCATACAATGAAGGGCTGTTCCGTACCTTCATGCCGGTGTCTTCACTTCTCCAGCGCTAGTTTCACTGTCAGCAGCTCCTGGTTACCGACGTCGTATTTCCGGTCTGCTGGTGACAGCCAACAGGAGAAGTAGGCGCAGGAGTGCAGCACTCCATCTGAGACCTGAGAGAGGACCTCGTTCACCCTGGTGTCAGAAAGGTCCACCTCCACTATGAACTGCCAAGTGGGATCCGGATGAACCAGTAATGGTGCAGACGTGAAGCGCTCCTTCAGTAGTGAGAACACCTCCTCAGCTGTGTCATTCCACTGGAAAGAGACTTTCACAGGCATTAATTGAGTCAGCGGGGCAACAATGCAACTATAATCCTTCATGAACTTGCGGTAAAAGTTAGCGAACCCAAGCAAGCTTTGGAGTTGCTTCCTTGAGGTAGGCTAAGGCCACTCCACCACTGCCTCAATTTTAGCCAGATCTGCCTTCATCTGCCCACTCTTGATAATGTACCCTAGGAAGCTGACTAAATCTTTGTGAAGCTCAAATTTTCTGCCCTTATGAATAGCCTGTTCTCCAATAACCGCTGCAGCACCTGCTGGACATGGATACGATGCTCTTCCAGGTTCTTAGAGAAAATCAGGATGTCATCTAGATAAACGAAAACAGAGTGGTTAAGCCAGTCACATAACACATTCATTTATAAGTGCCTGGAATACAGCAGGTGCGTTAGTGAGTCCGAATGGCATGACTAGATACTCAAAATGTCCAATGAAGCCATCTTCCATTCATCCCCCTTCCTGATCCGGACCAGATGATATCCTTTATGGAGGTCAAATTTGGAGAAGACAGTGGCTTCCTATAATGGTTCGAATGCAGAGTTGATTAGTGGCAATGCATATTTATTCCTTACAGTAATGCTGTTCAGGTCACGATAATCTATGCACGGGTAAGGAGAGCCATCCTTCTTTCCCACGAAGAAGAAACCTGCCCCCACAGGAAAAGAGGAAGGCTGGATTTGACTTGCAGCAAGAGAATCAGAGCTGTACCTCTCCATAGTCTCTCGTTCAGGGCGAGAAAGATTATACAGCTGGCTGGATGGAAGATGAGCTCTGGGAAGAAGATCTATCCTGCAGTCATAGGGACAGTGAGGAGACAAGGAGAGAGCCCAGTCTTTGCTGAAGGCCTCAGCCAGACTGTAATATTCAGCTGGTACTCCGTTGAGATTGGGAACTCTAGGTAAAGAGACTAAGAGGTGGAGAGACTGAGGAATGAAGAGCAGATTTTAAACAAGCAGAATAACAATGTGTACTCCAAGACAAAACCAAGTCCAGTCAAAGACAGGACTGTGTTTCACCAGCCATGGGTACCCTAGCACAAGTGGAGAATGGGATGAGTTAATGAGATAGAGCTGAATCTCTTCATGATGATAACCGGAGAGAACTGGCTGAAGGGGTGTTGTGCGAATGGTGACTGAATATTGACAGACAACACCACAGTCATTGGACTGATCACCAACAAGGATGAATCTGCTTACAGGCTGGAAATGGACCATCTGATTGAGTGGTGCAAAGGTCATTAACACATCCAAAACTAAAGAGATGGTCATAGACTTCAGGAGCTCAAAGGACCTCAGGAAAGAATATCTCCCACTCTAAATAAATGGAGATGGTGTGGAGAGAATAGAGAGCCTGTGTCATGATTTTCAAAAGGACCCAGACACAGACCGTGATGGTGGGTAGACGTTTAAAGGGTTTATTGAAGAAAAGGGCAGATTTTGGATTTGGTGGTCTGGAGGTTACTGAGAGTGGGAAGGCAGGTGATCCGGTCCTTCCTGGGAGCTCCAGAGGTGGCTCAACACAAACACATAAGTGGGTTCCCTGGAAGAAAGGACGAGATGGACGGGTTAAACCTAGTTACGCAGAAGGTCAAGAGGTATGACATAAAGCCTGACATTACCACTGTAGGTAGCTAACAATCTGGCAAGGATACTGGTGAAGAACCGGGTCTTAAGTATGGCAGGAGTTGATGGAGATTGAGTGCAGGTTGTGTCCGCAACAGGTGGAGATGACAAAACCCCCAGGAAGGACCAATCCAGGAAGGAAGCAGGAAACCACAGGGAAGGGGCAGCAACCCAGGCCATGACAGCCTCAGAATCCTTGGATGTGTGAATTGTTTTTGTTTTTATTTTTATGGAGAGAAGTCACACAGATTTTCATTGTACCTTGTAAATAACGACAAAATCCTTCTACTCACTTACAAAGTCTTGAACAATCAGACTCCATCCTATCTTAAAGACCTCATTGTACCATATTTTCCCATTAGAGCACTTCTCTCTCAGAGTGCAGATCTACTTGTGGTTCCTAAAGTTTTTAAAAGTAGAATGGGAGGCAGAGCCTTCAGCTATCAGGCCCCTCTCCTGTGGAACCAGCTCCCAGTTTGTATTCAGGAGACAGAAAAGGGAGTTCTTCCTTCCCACAGTCGCCGAGTGCGCATTCATAGGAGATCGTCTGATTGTTGGGGTTTTCTCTCTAACACTGTAGGATCTTTACCTTACAGTGTAACGCACCTTGAAGCAGCTTTTGTTGTGAATTGGCGCTATATAAATAAAATTGAACTGCATTAGTTCCAGTTACAGAAGTGCCTGCTTTGGTGCATGTATCACAAACTGCCCAGAATCTAAAAGTTAGTGTAAATACGATTACTGCCAGGTTGTAATTAAATCACATATCAGATTTATCCGATTGGTATCCCATGGGAGAAGTGTTGCTGTGTGTCAGATCTAGTTTTATGCTCTCACTCTGGTCTGTATTTATTACTCCAAACCAAGGTCAGGCATTGCACAAACACTTAACTAAAGGTGCAGCATAATCCAGCTCTGCAATGACAGAAAACAAAGTGTGTGACTCAGATACCCTGCCTAAATTTAGATTTGTGTCACTGTAGACATAACTTGATGTTGAAGAAACACCAACTCCCACACAATGAAGAGGGCTAATTTAGTCAAGAGTGCCATTTCCAAGTGCTGTAGCTGCTCTCTGGCCAGTTTTGGGCCAATATCTCTGTCTGAAACCAGGCCAGCACGCTGGGTACAATTCTGATGCATTGTGAGGCTGGCGGCGGAGTGTTCAAATCAGGGTGCTATTGTGCCAAGAAACTGAAAAAAGTAACTGAAACTCTAAACCAGGAAGCCCTACTGAAACCACAACAGGACATTGTAGGCATATGAGGAGGAAAATGTTTTTTTCACAGCTCACAAATGGGTTTCTTTGTTAAGTGTTATCATCTGTCGGTAAAGAGGAGAAGGTGCTATCCAAAACTGAAACTGCACAACATACTGCTGTCTGTTCCCACACCTTAAAATCCCATTAAGACGTGATGAAGGAAAGTGGCGAGCCTATTAGCTTTTTAGGGTGAAAGCCAGATTCATTTTGAGAAATTAATTTGCAGAAGTCCTGCCCGAGCACAGCCTGAGGATGATGATGTATATCTGAAACAGTATGCAGTGTGAAATGCTGCGCTTCGGTTTGCTGCCAGATGAATTTCAGTCCCATTAACGAATCAATCCTTAACGGCGATTGCCTTTTTGTGGCATTTTAATTTTGCATCTTCATGTTGGACCAGAAATAAGCAGGTGAATTCGACAGAAAAGTGCGTTTGGGTGGCTATTTTTGTTACTCAGCCACATGATTTGCAGTGGAAAGTCCCCTCTGTATTGTTTTGCTTTCTGTGGAAAATAAAGCTTTATTACTTTGTGACAGGAAAAGTGGCTCAGTTTAGCAGGTACCAAAAATATTTTAATGCATGTGACCATCGTTGGTCAGAGGAATTTTGTCAGTCTTGTGATGCATGCCTCTGTGAGCACAAGATGTCATTGTGCAACCACTCCTTCCTGATATTTGGTGTGAATCAAGTGTCAGTCTTTTCCTGTGATCTTAGTGACTCACAATCTTAGTCACATCCTGTCAGCGTTCAGTAAATAATCCAATTCAGTTCCATTCAGTTCAGTTTTGTTTATAGAGCACCAATTCACAACAAAAGTCATCTCAGGACGCTTTGCACTGAAAACCCCAACAATCAGATGATCCCCTGTGAGCAAGCACTTGGCGACTGTGGGAAGGACGAACTCCCTCTTAACAGGAAGAGGCCTCTGGCAGAACCAGGCTCAGAAAGGGGCGTCCGTCTAATCGAAGAGAAGATCACCAGTCCTGACACATGATAAAGTATTGTGTCAGGTAACAATAACACCTTGTGTTGGAGCCACAAGTAGCCACATTAAACATACGGTAATGTGAAAAAGAACGTTTTCACGGGACAGAAGTTTACCTATGATTCAGTAGCTTGTAGGACCATTAGCAGCAATCGTTTTGTGTATGACTGTATTGCTGTACAATACACTTATCTACAAACCCTGTTACAGTTTTCTACAATATATTTTCTATATAATATTTCTAGGCATAATTTTTCGTATTTTTGGGTATTTTATATATATACGTGGTTCCTTTTTTCCTGATTTTTCCCTTTACTATATGTATATGTATTGTATGTATTAGCCCCATGGCGAGTCAAGTAACTAATCTCTTCTCTTCATTCTATTCTATTAGTCTCTCACATCACTGTGGAGGAATTTTGGCCCACTCTTCTTTACAACGTCGCTTCAGTTCATTGAGGTTTATGTACAGCTCCCTTAAGGTCCTGTCAGAGCATTACAGATAAGCTTAACCCTAGTCCTACCAGCTATACAACCAGCTTGATGACCGGCAGTGAATGAAAACACCAGAAGTGATCAATATACAGATGACCGGCAGTACGTGAAACTTATCTGGGACATCAATACATTGAGGTCCAGCAGTACTAGGGTTAAGATCTGGGCTTTGACTGGGCCATTGCAACACCTTGATTTCTTTCTTTTTCTTTAGATTCAGTGCCTCTGCTATAGTAGTTTAAACACTCTGCACAAAAAAAATCCCTGGTTTGAGTCCAGGTTGTGTCAGGAAGGGTATCTGGTGCAAAAAAAGACTGTGCCAAATTACCTCTGTGGATTTTTCTGCTGTGCCCAGGTCCTGTCGCTGCAAAACAAGCTCAAATCATCATCCCTCCACCCCTGTGCCTGATAGTTGGTATGAGGTGTTTGTGCTGATATGCTGCATTTGGTTTTTGCCAAACGTGGCACTGTGCTTTATGGCCAAATATCTCCATTTTGGTCTCATCTGTTCAAATAACATTTTTTCAGAAATCTTATGATTTGTTTACATGCAACTTTGCAAACCTAAGCCATGCTGCCATGTTATTTTTAAAGAGAAGCTGCTTTACTGCAACAAGTCTTACTGAGTCTTTTTCTGATTGTCCTGTTATGAACTTCAACACTTCACATGCTCACTCAGGCCTATAGAATCTGAGATGTAGCCTTTGAGGTTTCTGCAATTTTTCTGAGTACTGCATGGTCTGACGTTGGGGTGAATTTGCTGGGGTGTCCACTCTTGGGGAAACTGTGAAATTTTGTTACTGCACACCTGAATGCTCCAGATCAGCAAACTGCCTCTGCTTCAGCTTGTATAGAGGCGGGTCACACTGGCTGATGATCAGTTAATCAATCACATTTGATTAGCAGCATCTGGCTGCTACTTACCCTCTTAATTCCTATGGAAGCAGTAAGGGTGTGCATATTTTTCTTTTTTTAATGCTTTTTATTTAAGGTAAGACATGCACTGCTCACTGATTGACGCCTCTCTTCTTAGCCTAGCTTCAACAACCCATTTCTTCATGGTATGGCTCATCGACTTAATTCCTCTGTAGTTACTGCAGCTCTGCACATCACCCTTTTTCTTGAAGACTGGTACCAGTGCACTTCTTCTCCATTCCCCAGGCATTCTCTCATTCTCCAAGATTGTGTTAAACAATCTGGTTAAAAAGTCCACTGCCCTCTCTCCTAGACATCTCCATACCTCCACAGGTATGTCATCTGGACCAACTGCCTTTCCACTCTTCATCCTCTTCATTGCTGCCCTCACTTTCTCTTTACTAATACTCCGCACTTCCTGTTTCACTATCTTCTCTCCATCTGACCTCAAAGTACTCTTTCCATCTTCTCAACACACACTCTTCATTTGTTAAAACATTTCCATCTCTGTCCTTAATCACTTTAATCTGCTGCACATGCTTTCCAGCTCTGTCTCTCTGTCTCACCAATTGATACAAGTCCTTCTCTCCTTTCTTGGTGTCCAGCTTCTCATACAACTCACTATAAGCCTTTTCCTTTGCCTTTGCCAATTCTCTCGTTGCTACGCACTTAGCCTCCTAGTACTCCTGTCTGCTTTCTTCATCTCCCTGATTATCCTACTGTTTCTTCGCCAGCCTCATTCCATCACCAAGTCTCCTTCTTTCCTCTGTCCTGGGGACACACCGCATACCTTTTTGGCTGTTTCCCTCACCACCTCAGCTGCACTTTCCCAGTCATCTGGTAACTCTTCACTACCACCCAGAGACTGTCTAAACTCCTCCTTCAACTCTGCACAGCATTCCTTCCTCAACTTCCACCATTTTATTGGCTCTACTTTCACTCGCTTCCTCTTCTTGCCTTCCAAAGTCATCCTACAGACCACCATCCAATGTTGCCTAGCTACATTTTCCCCTGACGCCACCTTGCAGTCTCCTACCTCCTTCAGGTTGCACCTCCTGTATAAGATATTGTGGCTGAGTTGCTGTGGTTCCCAAATGGTTCCAGTTTGCAATAATACCACTTACAGTTGATCGTGAAATATCTAGGAGGAAAGAAATTTTAGTATGAACTAACCTATTGCAACAGTGGCATACTATTACCGTACCATGCTTGAATTCAGTGAGCTCTTTAGAATGACCCATTCTTTCACAAATGTTTGTAAAGGCGGACTGCATAACAAGATGCTTGATTTTATACACCTGTGGCAATAGGACTTAATAAAACACCTGAATTCAATAAAAGGTATGGCCCAGTCCTTTTGTTCACATTTTGTA
This sequence comes from Etroplus canarensis, assembly GCA_015106775.1. Classification (NCBI taxonomy): domain Eukaryota; kingdom Metazoa; phylum Chordata; class Actinopteri; order Cichliformes; family Cichlidae; genus Etroplus; species Etroplus canarensis. The sequence goes on along the minus strand of VUQH01088983.1, from coordinate 79,195 downwards.
TTTTCAGTGTATGTGCTTTTGGTAAAACTGTCCATGCTCATTCAGCTGTTCTGGGGATTGACATACTATTATTAAACAGATAACAAGAGTCAGTGTACCTGTTGTTTTTAAAGTCATAATCAGAGCTATAAAGGATCCACATCTACCCTTCCCAGGCAAGGAAAGACCTTTAGAGAGGGTAAGATACAATTTATTGATCTCCACAGGGAACTTATTCTCTGCAATAACCCCATCCAAAGTATTAGAAGCACTGGGCAGCCAGCTTGAGGTGACCAGACCATAACCTAGCTTGTTTTTTGATTGGTAGAGATTGCTTTGGATCTAGACTATAACTTGTCATATCTAACCCACAACCTCATTTTAGCCATGTCTGCATCATCATTTTATCTGACAATTATCTCTATCAGTCAGAGTAAATGAGCTTTGGTAGTTCTTTTCTCTACTGTGGGTCAGGGAATGAAAGAGAACACCAGTGGGCTTTAATGCATTTGATACCCCACTGGCACAAATACCTACACACTTATACCCCTCAGAGGGCTAAGAAACACACCCTTGGGCTGTGTTTTATGGTTCATAGTACACTTCATAATCTAGGTTGCTGTGAAAAATTGTGTGTTGGTAGATGGGGGTGACCCTTGTTTCCTTGGAGACCAGGTTTTTGTGTTAGCACTATAGCCAAAGCCCCACAGTAGGCACATTTGAGGAAACTAAAACAGACCCTATGAGAAACAGAACTGGCACTGAGCCAGCACATGTTTTTACCTCAAAGGCGTTTGGGATTATCTTTGAAAGCTCTTAATTACCTCAATCTATATTAACACGTTTGCTTTGAAATAGGAGTTTATATTCATCCAGCATGACATTTTGAACATCTCAGCATTTCAATTTATCATCAAAAGGTAATCAACTGCTCACAGCTTTCCCATTTGTCTGTCTTCATGCTTAATCAAGTACCAATCTTGTTCTTCAAACTTCAGTGCAAATTCCTCTGATGCTTTTTTACATCCTTGCCAACATTTATGATCTCTTGCATTCTTTTTCTATCCCTCCCTACTGTTGTCCTCAAATATCCCCCTGATACATTCCTCTCACCCTCACCTCCCTTGCACCATCCCTGAGCTCCTGTGTCAGTTCATCCGGCAGAGTGGGAAACAAAGCCAAATGAGCCAGAGAATGATGAATGAAGCTGGTGGGATGAGGGATAGGAGAGCAATAGGGAGGATGGCAGAAAAAGAGAGCACAGGTGGAGGGAGAGAGATAGGGAGGGAGAAACAAAGTGAAACAAAAAGAAGAAGGTGAGATAAGCTAGGAAAGGCAGACTACCAGGTTGCAGTGAGTGGGAGATAGAAAACTGGTAAAAAAAAAGCAGCATGAACTTACATCTGGAATGACAATGCACTTCAGTCTTGGAACGCACCACAAGTGCTCATCAATTTTCTAACACAGAGTCAATCCCAGGAGTTTTGGTCACTTCTTATCATACACTATCACCACACAAGACGGGTTTATCTTTCTGTCACTGCATGTTTCACTTTCTGAGGTGTATTGTGCATGTGTGTTCACAGCACCCAGGCCAGAGCAGTGCTGGGATGACTGTATGCAAAAAAGCAGTGCAAATTCCTTTCTAATCCCAATTATCATGCCTGAAAAATTATATCTATTTCAGTTTTCTGCTGAGCTGTTTTGATGTCAGTCAGCTCGGGTCTATCACACTAACAGCACTATGTCAGACATACGGCCTGCCAGCTGTGTAATGCTACTGCTGCGCTGAGCTCACGCTGATGGGGAGGCAGAATACTCTTTTGTTTCACTATCATCACTGTTATGATTATACAGCTGCTTATCTCAACCCACATATGATTCATAAATCAATGAAAAATAAAAAACTGAAAATGATAAAAAGGCATCAGAACAGATCATCCCGCCATTCATTATGGACTATTGGATTTTCACCCAGAAGATGACAAAACAGCTTATTCTGTAGAATTCTACCAAAACAAATAACACAGGCAATCTTGTTTTCACACCAAAATCACACTGGCCAAAGAAGAAAATGGAGCCTCACATTTACACACATAATCACAATGCCAGCCCAGAGATACTGGCAAAGCAAGGCTAACATAGCATCACCAGTGAAGAATGAGCGTGAGTTTGCGCACAGACGTGCGAATGTTAAGTCAGACGTGCAGAAGAGAACGACCGAACGGAACTGATGACAACCATAATGCATGGCTTGAGTCAGCAAGTTGACAAAAAACATATGAGAATGACACATAAAAAAATGCCATGAGCTGGTATGGTAGTTAGATTACCCAAATAATGCTTTCATTTCACAGAGACCGAAATGCACATGCACACAAAATGCACATGACACACAGCAGGCTTCGACACAGCACAATGCACCAGTGGCCTCAAATCAGATTTTTTTTTTTTTTTACCTTTTGTGCTTGGGGGAGCTAAAGAGAACAGATTAAGAAGGAAGAGGAGGTGAGAAGAAGGATGATGATGAGGAGGAGAGACAGGGTCAATACATTTGTGGATAAGTGTCAGAAAGCCTTTCAGTGCAATTTTCACTGAATGGAGTGCCAGTGGGTGCATAAAATTCACTGACATTGACTACAACTTAAAAACAGAGACTGTCTCAAGAGAGGAGAGTTTTATAATCAGCAGGCACACAAGAGAGGAATCAACACTCAAGAGTTGTATCCTCTACTATAAGAAACCATAAGTATTTCCTTATACATGTTAGATCAGTGTTGAGTGTATGTACTTCTGTGATAAATGGAAGGCATAATGAGGACAAAGAGAAAGAAATGAGCAGTGAAAGACAAAAAGGGTAAAACATGAGGTATACTAAGAGGACTCCCGAGAGAAAAAGTACATTTTCGTGTAGTTTTTGATAGCAGGTGGGTATTTCTGGTAGAGGGCACTTACCTTTGTCTCTTTACACTACTGAAGTGCTCACTCTCTTAATCTATACAGAAGCTGTTGAAAAAAATAAGTGCTGCTGTTCTCACTCCATGGCCAAACACAGTAACTTTAGCCAAAAAGGAGCACTGTGTGTGCATCAATAATACAGCATGTTTTGTGTAGATTATGGATTGCAGAGGATTCTTTACAGTAGCTCTGTTATCCTTCTTTGGGTTGTTTTAGGAACGCTTGTGTTGCTCAACTATAAGGCATTTACAGGGGATTTATGTAGGATTATTGTTAAAGAAAACTATTCTGAAAAATGAATATAAGCCATTGTTCATTGCATTGTTATGTCTATGTCTGCCCCTGTCGGGAAAGCATATGAGGGTTAGAGCTTAGAAACCATAGCTATTTTCACACATACACTGCAATCCTGAACATTTCTAGACATTACCTAATGAAGGTGCATGTGAGAACATGAACTGCCAATTCAGTCAGATCAGATATTATACAGGATTTATTCTTGGAACTCCACAGTACAGTCTCAGTGAAGTCTGACTGTATCAGACTGTGAGAACGTAATTGCCCCAGCAAAAGAGGAGGCAACATATGAATCCCACATACTCCAATCACATAGCACTCTGTTCCTAACCAAGCACTGTATTTCCGGCATTAGGAAATCTGAGTAGAGTATCTCTATGTGAGAAAGATCAATTTCCGATAATGTCCCAACCAAATTCTCTCAAGACTGTCTGGAGTTCATGTCTGAAAATCCTGCAACTCACGAACGCTCTATTCACGCTTCAAAACTCCAAACGCACACAGGAGGTCCATTTACTTAATGGTTCCATCTGCTACACATAAAATTGCTTCACCCATTCACTGTTAAATATATGAACGTAAAAAACAATGTCAACGCTCTGCTTTTGTTTCACCTTAGTGTGGCAGTGTGGATTAAATTTGGACTCTCTCAGTTTGTTGCAGAGTATTCAGGACCCACAATGTAGGCAGCCCAGTGGGTGTATGAGATTAGCAAGAATCGTGTGAACTGGTGTCCAACAGCAAATGCAGGCTTACTCAACTCACAGTGCTATCGATGTAGGCCTCAGTCCAGACTGTGTCATGCTCCCGGTCAATCACCTTGGGACGACTGAGGACATGGAGATATTCCATCACATTCTCTTGCACATCTGCCAGTGTAGAAATCTGAGTGAAATATCCTATCGAGCAGAAAGGGATGGAGAAAGGTAAACAGAAATGAACAATTGTTAATTCTTAATCAAAGTAGTTTAATTATTTAAATTAGGTCTTGCTAGAAATGGGAGAGCACAGGCTCGAAATCCTACCTCAACTGCCTCAAAACAGATCAGAAGCACAGGCTCTGTCTTTCTTACAGTGTCTCAGATTAGATCGGATGCGCCAAAGTAAGTTTGGCTACATGGAGCCAGCAAAGTCTTTTCCAAGACACTGGTAACGTTTTACTAATCTGGGTAATAAAGGAGGCAAAATACATCTAGAACGCAGTACAGTATGTACCTTATGGCTGTTGCCTTGTATTCTCCACCAAGGGGTTGCCACTGTGGATTAATCCACATTAGTAATTTGGCAGAAGTTTTACATCGGATGCCCTTCCTGACACAACCCTCCATGGTGAGAGGGGCTCGTGTCCCCTCTCACCTGAAATTGAACCAGGGACTTTTTGCCTGTAAGCCGAATATGTAAACCACTACGCTACAGTAGGCATCTGAGATTTGCACAGTGATGGAAACTTAGGTAAATGTATGAGTTACTGCTGAACTATCCTCTGCAATAATGTTCAAGCAAGAGAAACCAATCATGAGTTTGTGAATGGATAAACGTGCATGTACAGTGATGAAAAACTAAGTACACCCTTACTTTTTCAATAGGAATTAGGAGGATAAGTAGCAGCCAGACACTTCCAATCAAATGAGCTTGAGTAAAGTGTAACCACCTCTGTAAAAGTGGAAGTGTAACATTCATGTGTTTAATAATGCAATGCTACAATCTTCCTAGGAGTGGTCATCCCAACAAATTCATCCCAATGTCAAACTGCAATGTTCAGAGAAATTTCAAAAACCAAAGAGTTACATCTCAGTTAGAGTGTTAAATATTAAAGTTAATGACAGACTGAACACATATGGCTTGTTTGGAAGGGCTGGCAGGAGAAAGCCTTTTCTGTCAAAAAAGAACATGGCAGCATGGCTTAGATTTGTAAAGTTGCATCTGAAACCATGAGACTCCTGGAACAAAATCCTTTGGATAGATGAGACCAGAACGGAGATGTTTGGCCATAATGCCCAGCCCCACATTTGGTGAAAACCAAACACAGTATATCACCACAAACACATCATACTAACTTTCAAGCACAGTGGTGGAGGGGTTAAGATGTAGGCTTGTTTTGCAGCCACAGGAACATGAAATCCTACTATAAAGTATTCTAAAGTCAAATCTGACAAAAATGACACATACTACAATGGCTAAAACAGAAAAAGACTCAAGGTGTCGCAGCTGACAAGTCAAAGTCCAGACCTCACCCTGACTGAAATGCTATGGCAGGCCATTAAGAGAGCTGTGCATAAGCAAATTTTCAAAAACCTCAATGAACCCTCCAGAATGATGTGAGAGACTGAAAAAGTCATACAGAGAAGGATAAATTGTTGGCCCTAAACATGGTTCTACAACCTACTGAATCATGAGGTGTACTTGTGAAAAAGAAAGTTTTTTACGGGACTGCAGTCCTGTAAAAAAATTTCTTTTTCACATGACTATATGTAAGTGTATATAAATGTTTTATAAAAGCTATCTCGGTTAAACCCCATGCAATTCCATTTTCTATGATGGTAATACCATCATTATGATGCTAATGTGTACGTGAAAGAGAGACTATATTGTTATCTCAGCAAGGGGTGCGGGGGGGAGTCAGCACAGCAGCAAGGCAGAGGACAAGAAGTGACACAATGACTAAGAGAAAAGAAAAGGATCACCACATTTCCACCAAGCTATAAAAACAGCAAACTGCCTCCATCACCATCAGGCAGTCAAGTAGAAAATCATAGCCGGAGGAAACAGATTTTGGGGTCATCGTTCCCAGCAACAACTTTTACTCCACAGAGGGAAAGGAGCTGAAGTCTAGACACAACACACAGATCTGTGAGAGAAGCCATGTACTGTATCCCCCAACTCCAAATATCTAATAACATGCTCTGTCAATAACCACAAAAGCAAAATATATTATAATTAAGATTACTTTAAAAAATCTATTATTAAAAACAGTGAAAGCATTAAAATCTCACAATTATAGCAGTAATTGCAACAGGAATGCACTTGACTCTGAACTTGACCTGAAGTGAACCTTGATGGGAGACCTTATTTTCATCTTCAGAGACATTTGTATCTGGCTATTCTTTCACCAGAAGGTGCAATGACAACACACATACATACACACATCACGCACAAAGCACGCTGTCTCAGTCAAACTGCATCATTCATCACAGTAGTAAGTCGTGAATTACTGCTCCCTCTTGAAGGCTGAGGGTGTCCTTCGAGCTGAACCATTGGGGCCAGGAGCTGGGGAGAGAAAAATGAATCCTACCAGTTTTCAGTGACATCGTACTCAAATTGTACACACAGCACAGCCTCAGAAAGGTGAGGACAGGGTGAGGGCATAAACATATTTTTAAATTACCTTCTCATCTGGGTCATATATAAGCAAATAAAATACATCAAGGTGTCAGAAAAAATAATGGATGAGGTAGAAGTGATAAATGCTGGAAAAAATGTGAGGAAGAGCAACACTGGTCCACATTGTAAAATTTTTACAATAAATCCTATAAAACTGTAAGACGCCAATTCTTTGGGCTTATTATAGGGATAGGCCTTTTCACCCTGTCAACTTACTGAAAAGGTAACATAACCTACCCAAGATTAGAAAGGTCATTTTAGAACTGTTATCTTGTTACCTGGTAATATGCTAATATTACATAAAATGCGCATTTTCAATTTAAAAAAAATACACATAGTTGGATACTTAAGACACTGAGACAAAGGAAATCATCTACTGAAGGCACAACAGAACTCATGTCTGCAGTAATTGTTTATATTTTTGTATTTATGGAAAATGTACCTTCATTTTGTTTGAAAAATGCATTAAAAGAACAAAATAAAAAAAAGAACTCATGTCTGCAAAAGTCTTTTTGTCTCTAACCCTGCAATGCCAAGTGTTGTTCCTGAAAAACATGATGTATACAGAGACACATGTAGTTCACGGATAAACCACCAGGGATCAGTAGTTCATGCAACAGAGGGCCAATTACTTGAGGAAACGTTTAAAAAACAAACAAAAAAACCCCACAGATTTTAAAATTTTAAAAACTTTAAAGGCAACTCAATAATTAATGGATTAAAATATATTAATTTACATGTTTTGTTTCCTTAAAGATAAATAAACTGTGAGCAACAAAAATGCTGCATGTAGCAAATGATACAAATGAAAACTCATATATGCAAATTAATATTTAGTCTCCTTTTTTCAAATTTGTTAGAAGGTGCAACAAACATTCCAGATTCAAAAAATTAGAATTTTCTGGCAATTATTTCATGGTTCAGGCTTTACAGGGCTAAAGTGTGCAACAGCCTGCTGCTTTATGTTGTATGCAGTGGAAGATTCTAATACAAAGAGTTATAGTAAAACACTGCAATAGCATGAACACCAAGCAAGGCTTCCTTTTACAGTACAATATCTGCAAGAATATACACTCAGCCAGTTTGTTTGTTACACCTCTCTAGTACCAGGCTGGACACTTTTTTCTCTTCAGAACTGTTTTAATTCTTCATGGCATAGATTCAACAAGGTGCTGGAAACAGTCCTCAGAGATTTTGGTCCATATTGACATGACAGCATCCTGTGGTTGCTGTAGATTAGTTGGCTGCACATCATTAAGGTAAATCTCTGGTTCCATTACATTCCAAAAGTGCTCTATTGGATTGAGACCTGGTGACTGTGGAGGCTATTTGAGTATAGTAAATTCACTGCTATGTTCAAGAAACCAGTTTGTGGTGATTTGAGCTGTGTTTCATGATATGTTATCCTCGGTACATTGTGGTCATAAAAGGATGGACATGGTCGGCTGCAAAAATCAGGTAGGATGTGGCATTTAAATGATGTTCAATCGGTACTTAGGGTCCCAAAGTGTGCCAAGAAAAACCCCTCACACATTACATCACCAGCCTGAACCACTGACACAATGCAGTGTGGATCCATGTCGTTTATGCCAAACCTGAACCAATCATCCAAATGTCACAGCAGAAATCAAGATTCATTGGACCAGGCAATGTTTTTTCAGTTTCCGATATTGGTGAGCCAGTGCCAAGCGTAGCCTCAGTTTCAGTTTGTAGCCCCTAATCTTGGCTGATAGGAGTGGCACTCAGTGTGCTCTTCTGCTACTACAGCCCATCTGATTCAAAGTTTGATGTTTTGTCTGTTCAGAAATGCTCTTCTGCATACCTTGATGGTAATAAGTGGCTGCTGAGTTATTGTTGGCTTCCTATTAGCTTTAAGCGGCCTAGCTATTCTCCTCTGACCTCTGGCATTAACAAGACATTTTTGCCCAGAGAACTGCTTCAAATTGTATATTTTATCTTTTTCAGAAAATTTGCTATAAACCTTGGAGATGCTTGCGATGTGAAAATCCCAGTAGATCAGCAGTTTACTTAGACCAGCTCATTTGGCACCAACAACCATGCCACGATCAAAGTCACTTCAGACACCTTTCTTTGCCATCCTAATGCAAGATTTCAACTTCAGCAGGTCATCTCGACCATATCTACATGCCTAAATGAGTTCACTGAGTTTCTGTCATGTGAGTGACTGATTAGATATTTATGTTACGAACAGTTAAACGGGTGTACTTAAGAAAGTGGTCAGTGAATGTCTACAGTCTAAGTAAGATGTAAAATAACTCTTAAGGGAAATCTATTTCTGCAATCGTTGTAACCAGCCAAGTATTGATGTAGTTTTTATATTTTTAATAATGTTAAATTGTTAAAAGGTAACTCTAATATAAAGTTTATAAAGGGGCATAGCCATACTCAATAGCTAGATAAGAATTACTTTCTCACTAAATTAATTGCTAGATAGTCCATTATGAATATCTTTATAAAAGGAATTCCCATCTGATTTTCTAAATACATTTTAGGGGAAAGTGCTAAAAGCATCTGAAATCACATCAGGTCATGTAACACAGAAATATAGAGTAAGAATTTAAACTATTTCTCATAATTCTTTTTGGCTGGCCAGAAATCATGGTCTGATGATGCACGTACAGATAAACATAGCATCAATTACGCCTTCAGCGGACATGTCCCTGTATTTCAGAGTAATGTGTTTTTTTTTTTTTATTTTAAACCTAATTTTTTATGGTTTGCAATTTGTTTAATCATTCAAATCTAGCTGGGTGGTTCATACCTATCTTCTTGTGCTGTCAAAAATTCAGAAGACTACAGTGATTTTAAACTTTGACATCCACAATTGTATAACTACAATCCTAACTTGAATTGATGGAAAATAGAGAAGGTGATTATTTTGGCTGCCCGTTTTTTCTAGAATTACACCATCATGTTCATTACCAACCTAAACCGTTCACAACTTCATGGTACTTATTTGGGTTGATAGGAGGCTGTATTCTGTATTTATATACCTATTACCTACTTATCATGAGTGGTAATTACTCAAATAACTGTAAATAACTATATATAAATACTATATTTTTACTAAACAAACACTTATAAATCAGAGGATTGTAACTGGGAACTTCCAGTTGTGTTCAAAATGTGCTTTTAATTGTTCTTTGTTTTAAGATGTTGAGCATGTTTCTGTTGCTATAAAAGTAAAGTGAAATGGTAGCCACTGACTGCTGTTTTAATTGTAATTAAGATGTGACAAGACATTAACCAATGTGACTGACCAACCATAAGCATCAAACCTGCAAGCACCCACCCACCATAACCTAAAAGACACACACACACACACAGCGCACGCAAACTTTGTGTGACCTGTGGCTTGCCTGTCTTATCTATTGCAGCCTGAGGAAATGGAGCCAGACTGTCTCTGTCA